>ONZH01024882.1:0-274645 GCA_900303285.1 Rhinella marina | reverse complement strand
TATATATATATATATATATATATATATATATATATATATATATATAATATATATTTCAGTTAGTGTCAGTGTAGATTTTTGCACTGTATCTGCGTACGTGCATTTTGCAGAGAACTGTAGTGAATTTTTACACTACAGTTTCTGCACACACGCACAATCTGTGTGCGTGCGTGCTGCAGAGCACCTATCAGTAGTGTGTTATTTTATATCTGGTCATTTTAGAGTTTGTTTTTTTTTTTTTTACATTTTTGGTGTAAAAAAAGAACAGCAGTTAGTGTTAGATATAAATTTTAGCTAGTGTTAGTTTAGGTAGCATCAGTAGCATCTGCACATTTTTTTTTTTTTTTACCTATCTTGTGTGAAAAAAGAACCGCAGGTAGTGGTAGTTAGATTTCAGTTAGTGTCAGTTTAGGAATTTGTACGAACGCATCATCTGCGTAGGTGCATTTTGCAATCACTGAGCACCGATCAGTAGTGTCCATTTCTGATCGCGTCTACTCATTTTGCACTGCACTTTTTTTTTTGCAATAAATACAGTTTTGTTTTGTTTTTTTACAGAATCTTTTTTTTTTTTTTAACAGAAAAGACCTTTTTTTTTTATTCCCCACCCCGTTTTTGTTTTAATTCTATTTCAAAACCGTAAAAAACACATTCACGTGTAAAAACACTACAAACACACCCCTCACACTAAATAAAGTTTTACACGTTTCACCCATCACACTCCAATAAAATAAAAATGTCCCAATCATCCCAACAAGTGTACTCGGCAGAAGAGGCATATGCCATCCTTGCCTCTGATACCAAGTTGGCCACTGAAGGAGAAGAGGATGCCACTTTCCTCTACTCTTCTACCCCCTCATCATCATCATCATTCGCTGATGAGGGACCCTCTAGGAGGTGCCCCAGAACGACAGCTGAGGCAGCCCCCCAGAGTGAGCCCACATGGACCCCACCCCCTGACGTTTATCAGCCCCAAATTCCAGAGTTTGTGGGAAACTCTGGAATTCAAATTGACTGCACGGGATTCACAGAAATTGATTTTTTCAAAATCTTTTTCAGTGATGATTTAGTAAATTTAATTGTGGCCCAAACCAATTTATACGCCCAGCAGTTCATTACCCAGAACCCCATGTCACAATACGCAAGACCCCTAGGTTGGGCCCCAGTAACAGCAGCAGAAATAAAAATCTTCTGGGGGCTTGTGCTGCACATGGGGCTTATTAAAAAAATAGAAATGAGACATTATTGGAGTGTGGATGTCTTGTACCACACTCCAATATTCAGTGCCACCATGGCCCGATATCGATTTGAGTCGATACTGAAATTTTTGCATTATAATTATAATGCACAGTGTCCTGTGACTCGACATTTGATCGGCTTTTCAAAATTAGACCCATCCTTGACCACTTCGGCACCAAGTTTTCTGAAGTGTACACCCCAGAAGAAAACATCTGTATTGATGAGTCCCTGGTGCATTTCAAGGGGAGGGTAAAATTCCGCCAGTACCTTCGCCTAGCAAGCGGGCAAGGTATGGCATAAAAATGTACAAGCTCTGTGAGAGTAGGTCAGGGTACACCTATAGGTTACGGGTTTATGAAGGGAGGGACACCCGGATAGAACCCCCAGAATGCCCCCCTGGCCTAGGAGTTAGTGGGAAACTAGTGTGGGAGTTGCTGCACCCACTGCTGGATAAGGGTTACCACCTCTACGTGGATAACTATTATACCAGCTTACCCCTCTTCATGTCCCTAAGTGCCAAAAATCAGAGAGGCCTCCCTAGATCCCTGGTAGGGCAACCACTGAAAAAGGGTGAAAGTAGGGCTCTCCTCCATGAAAACACGATGGTGGTTAAGGACAAGAGGAACGTCCTTGTACTGACCAGCATTCACCCCAACACCAGCTCCCCTGCTGCAGTACGTGGTACCACTACCACTGTCCTCAAACTGGACTGCATCCTGGCCTACAACAGGCACATGGGAGGAGTTGATCTTTCAGATCAAGTTCTGAAGCCCTACAGTGCCACACGAAAAACAGAAGTGTGGTACAAAAAACTAGCCATACACCTTGTACAAACGGCAATGTACAATGCGTATGTGCTATTTAAATCTGCGGGACACACAGGAACTTTCCTTCACTTTCAAGAAGTAGTCATCAAGGCCCTAATTTTTCCCAACCAAGCAGACGAGGGTCTCAGTACTTCTGGAAGTTACGGTGCCCGAGTTGTACCAGGACAACATTTCCCTGGTGAAGTCCCCCAAACACCGAGGAAGGGAAGGACCCAAAAACAATGCAGGGTGTGTTCAAAAAGGGGAATTAGGAAGGACACTATATACCACTGCGAAACCTGCCATGAAAAACCTGGCCTGTGCATCAAGGATTGTTTCAGAATCTACCACTCATCCATGGATTAGTTTCATCCTTGATGTACCCTGAAATTTTTTCACTTTGTACCTCAGATATATTCCGAATAGCTTACATATCCACTTTTCACCATCATTACATATTCATTTCTGTGAGACACCAGTTTGCTAAAAAGTACCCTTTCTACCACTTAAAATGTTCGTACGGGGGTGCTCTTTCCAAAGTGGGGTCACTTCTTGGGGTTTTTAGTTGCTGGGGACCTCAGGAAATTTGTAAACGCGACATGGCAATTAAAAAACCATGTCTATTAATTCTGGCCTGCAAAATCCATATTTTGCAGTTTGCCTCTGGAGGCCTGATGTGCACCCATACAGCAGGCTGCAAACACATATGGGGTGTTGCTATTATGGGGAGAAAATGGGGAACGCATAATGGGGTGCATTTTCTCCGTTCTCCTTTGTGAATGCGAAAAATTGGGGTCTGCTAGTAATTTTTCATTTTCACAAATGTGTGCTTTGAAATGCTTTTACAAGTGTTTCTAACTACTGTGAGACACCAGTTTGCTAAAAAATACCCTTTCTACCGTATGGGGGCGCTCTTTCCAAAATGGGGTCACTTCTTGGGGTTTTTCATTTCTGGGGACCTCAGGAAAATTTTAAATGTGACATGGCAATAAAAAAAACCATGTCTGTTAGTTCTTGTCTGCAAAATCCATATTTTGCTGTTTTCCTCTAGAGGCCTGCTGTGCGCCAGTACATAGGTCTACAAGCACATATGGGGTGTTGCCATATTCGGAGGGAAATGGTGATCAAAATGTGGGGTGCATTTTGTCCCATTACTCTTTGTGAAAGTGAAAAATGAGAGTGTAAAGCAACTTTTTTGTAAAAAAATAGCAATTTTTCATTTTCACTTCCATGTGAATCCTAATTCTAGGAAACACCTTTGAGCTCAAAGTGCTCACCACACACCTTGAAAGATTCCTTGAGGGGTGCTCTTTCCAAAATGGGGTCGCTTTTGGGGGGTTTCCACTGTAGGGTCAGCTCAAGGGGTCTTCATGTGTGACATAGCTCCCAATTATTATTCCAGCTAATTCTACTCTCCAAAAGCCATATGGTGCTCTTTCCACTCTGAAGCCTGCTGGACGCCCATACATTAGTTTTTGTGCACATATGGGGTGTTTCTGTAAACTCCAGAATCGGGGTAATAGATTTTGAGTTTTGTTTTGCTGTTAACCCTTGATGTGTTTCATGGAAAATGAATTAAAATTTAAAATCTGCTAAAAAAAAGTGAAAATTTGAAATGTCATTCCAATTTTCCGTCAATTCTCATGAAACACATAAAGGGTTAACAAAGTTAGTAAAATCAGTTTTGAATAGCTTGACGGGTATAGTTTCTAAAATGGGGTGATTTATGGGGAGTTTCCATTATGTAAGCCCCACAAAGTGACTTCATAACTGAACTGCTCCTTAAAAAATTGATTTTTTATTTTTTCTAAAAATTTTAAGATTTGCTTCTAAACTTCAAAGCCTTCTAACGTCCCAAAAAACTAAAATCTCATTTTCAACACGATCCAAACATAAAGTAGACATATGGGGAATGTAAAATAATAACTATTTTTGGAGGTATTACTATGTATTTTGAAAGTAGAGAAATTGTAATTTGGAAAATTGCAAATTTTTCCAAATCTTTGTTAAATTAAGTATTTTTTTTATAAATAAAAATGAAATATTTTGCCACAAATTTACTACTGTCGTGAAGCACAATATGTGACGAGAAAACAGTCTCAGAATGGCCTGGATAAGTAAAAGCGTTCCAAAGTTATTACCACATAAAGTGACACATGTCAGATTTGCAAAAAATGGCCTGAGCAGGAAGGTGAAAACAGGCCCGGGGTTGAAGGGGTTAATCTCCGGGTGATTTGTTTCATTTTTATCTGGAAACAGCTGAGGGAATGGGATGCATAGGGGGAAGGTGGCTTAGCTAATGGGCTTTGTGATCTTTTTGTCCTACTGAACACAGGACAGAGGCTCCTTCTGCAGCCAGTTGTATTACAGCCAGACACAGGGCCGTAAAGAGGAAGAGCAAAGGACATATTTGATCTTTTCAGACACTTAGGGAACGAACAGATGAATCTCAATAAAATTACAATATCATCGAAAAATTATTTTATTTCAGTAATTCAATTCAAAGAGTGAAACTCATATATTCTATAGAATATATGTAATATACTTCAGAGTAATATACTTCAAGCATTTATTTCTTTTAATGTTGTTAATTATGGCTTATAGCTAATGAAAACTCAAGTCAGGATCTCAGAAAATTAGATTATACTATAAGACCAATTAAAAAAATTATTTATAATACTCATTTTATAATACTGAAAAGTATGTACAGTATATGCACTCAATGCATGAATGACTGCATCAATGCGGCGTGGCATGGAGGCGATCAGCCTGTGGCACTGCAGAGGTGTTATGGAAGCCCAGGTTGCTTTGATAGCAGCCTTCAGCTCATCTGCATTGTTGGATCTGGTGTCTCTCATCTTCCTCATGACTATACCCTATAGATTCTCTATGGGGTTAAGGTCAGGCGAGTTTGCTGGCCAATCAAGCACAGTGATACCGTGGCTATTAAACCAAGTATTGGTAATTGACAGTGTGGGCAAGTGGCAAATCCTGCTGGAAAATGAAATCAGCATCTCCATAAAGCTTGTCAGCAGAGGGACGCATGAAGTGCTCTAAAATCTTCTGGTAGATGGCTGTGCTGACAGGGGACAAACAGCAGCAGATGACATGGCTCCCCAAACCATCGCTTACTGTGGAAACTTCACACTGGACCTCAAGACTCTGGGACCTTGATTTCCAAACGAAATGCAAAATTTACTTTCATCGTCCTTTTTCTCCTTTGTCCAGGTAAAAGGTTTCTGATGTTGTCTCTGGGTCATGAGTGCACCTCTTTCTACCACACTTTTTCCCACCACTCAACTTTCCATTAATATGCTTTGATACAGCACTCTGTGAACAGCCAGCTTCTTTAGCAATGACCTTTTGTGGCTTACCCTCCTTGTTGAGGGTATCAGTGACAGCCTTCTGTCAAGTCAGCAGTCTTCTCCACGATTGTGTAGTCTACTGAACCAGCCTGAGTGACAAAAGGCTTAGGAAACCTTTGCAGGTGTTTTGTGTTGATTAGCTGATTAGCGTGTAAAACCATGAGTCTACGTTATTTAACGTTTTCCCAATATTCTAATTTTCTGAGATACTGACTTCTGGGTTTTCATTAGCAGTAAGCTGTAATAATCAACAGTGAAATAAATACATGCTTGAAATAGATCACTCTGTGTGTAATGAATCTATATAATATACGAGTTTCACTTTTTAAATTGAATTACTGAAAAAAATTAACTTTTCAATGATATTCTAATTTGAGATGCACCTGTATATTTATACATCCCTCAATTTTAACAGCAATATAAGACAAAAGAAAATCAAAGCAAAGGAGGAGATGAAGGGAGGGTCTTTCTGTTCAGCTGCAGGGTGAGAGGCGCCTGGACTTTTGTAAAAGCCTGGAGAACCCCTTTAATATTTTTGTGTGTTTTCTCTGTTTAGTGTTCCTTTAATTAGGACACTATTTTACAGGCAGATTTTAAGGGTATTTTTATATTTTATTTTTTCATTTAACCCCCAAATATCAGCATTTGAATATCTACTGTCCTACCTAAAACCAATAAATTTGACAAAGCTGAGGAGTACCTGTGACTTTTCAACAGAAGCATTGTGTTTGTCACACATGGGACTGATCTCCATTCCCTTTTCCCGCTCCCGATCTCCCTGATGGAAGAATTCTACAATGATCCGATCTGTCCATTGGCGATACAGCTCCAGTGGTTTGGTGGGATTGCTCAGGTCTGCACAGTGAACCATGTTTTGAAGGACCTAGAGAAGAGAACCATGAACATAAATACAAGAGGCAATGTTTCGGGCATTAACATGCAGTGAGGGAACCCAGACTTGCTCCATTCAAGCTAAAAGTAATAATATTCACCATGATATGAAATACAGCGAGTTTGAAAAAATATATATTCAGTTCAGTTACTGACTATAGGAGGTTTGCAGATATCAAAGATGTGTCCATATCTGTGGTTCACTATAAATTAAATAATCAAACAATTTCTTTAATTTTACAAAGTTGAAAGGAGGCACTTGGATCTTGGGTTGCTGCTACCAGAAGGGTGCCAAGACCCAATAAGGGTTAGGGCTGTATTACACCAACAGATTATCTGACTAATATATGTCCTATCAGACCAATAGTTGGTGTGTATAACAAAAGATATGTGTGTGACCGGTCAAAAAATCTGTCAGATAATCTGTTGGTGTAATATAGCCCTAAAGGGGTTGTCCAGGTTGAGATCTGAACTCCGACATACACATATAATTTTACCCAGGCCCCCTGCATGTTAGCATCGGAGCTTTTTTATGTATATTAATAAGCTTTATTTTATTTTACAGGCTAGGGCAGCGGTAAAGCCCGCCTATCACTGCCGGTGATGTCACTGCTGGGCGGCAGCCTCCATCTGGCAGCCCTTTGGAGAGCCCGGTACGTTACCGGAACTCCTGAAAATGCCTTTGCCCTGCGCAATTCAGCACAGGGCAAAGGAGAGCATCAGAGCATGAACTGCTCCGATGCTCTTGTCAGGGGGGCTGCCTGGGTGAAAGTATGGGTATGTCCGGATTCACCTGTGAACCCGGACAACCCCTTTAATTCACACCTATTCATCACTACTAGTGATGAGCAAAGTGAGCTTCAGATGTTACATCCGAAGTCGGTCCGTCATAACTTTGGGTTAATACTGTACGGAGATCCATGTCTGTACACCATTAGAATGTATGGCCTCCGATGAGCCGAAGTCGTGCGTGACTTCATTGAATAACTTCGGTGATTGATTTTTAAAGTGGAAAGCCACTTTAAAACTTGAAACTTAACTCTGGTTCGGTTCCTACTGGTACCTCAGATCTGAAGCCAAGTTCTATTATTTTTAACAGATGTGCTCATGTAGTTGTCTACCTCATCTTCCTATGCTTTTTATTTTCAGTTTGGACTGTCCTGACTCATTTTTCCATGTAAATAAATCACTGGTTTGTTTATATCCTGTATGTAGCACTTCCTGTATCCAACCAAAACTGATGCACTTCTCCTTTCTCTGCCACAGCCCCTAACAACACCCAGCTAGTTTATAGCTCCTCCCACCAGCTAGTTACATAGACACTCCCCTATCACTACCCCTAACACCCAGCTAGTTTATAACTCCTCCCACCCAGGTAGACACTCCCATCACTGCCGCTAACAACCCCCAGCTAGTTTATAGCTCCTCCCACCAGCTAGTTACATAGACACTCCCCTATCACTGCCCCAAATGATATACAGCTACTTTATAGCTCCTCCCACCCAGTTACATAGACACTCCCCTATCACTGCCCCTAACACCCAGCTAGTTTATAGCTCCTCCCACTAGCTAGTTACATAGACACTCTGCTATCACTGCCCCTAACAACACCTAGCTAGTTTATAGCTCCTCCCACCAGCTAGTTACATAGACACTCCCCTATCACTGCCGCTAACAACACCCAGCTAGTTTATAGCTCCTCCCACCCATCTAGTTATATAGACACTTCCCTATCACTGCCCCTAACATCACCCAGCTAGTCTATAGCTCCTCCAACCAGCTAGTTACATAGACCCTCCCCTATCAGTGCTCTTAACACTCAGCTAGTTTATAGCTCCTCCCACCCAGCATAGACACTCCCCCTAACACCCAGCTAGTTTATAGCTCCTCCCACCCAGCATAGACACTCCCCTATCATTAACCCTGTAGCTGCTTTGACACGTCCATGGACATTTAATCACAGGAAATAAGAAAGAGCTGCATGGACATGGTCATGTGTCCACAGCCAAGAATGGAATATAAAAGAACAAGGGTAAAATAAATACATTACAAAATGACAACTATCTTTATAAATTATTATTTTAAAGGATGCTGGTGCAAACAGGAAATGATATGGAAATACTGCATGATTTGTTATACCTGTATCCGGTCAGAATAATTATCAAGCAGCAAAACTCCCAAACTGGTCACTTTCTTTGTTTCTACCATTGTTTTCAGGTCAGCCAGAAGATTCATGTGTTTGGACATATCGGTTGCCAGTACCTAATAAAACAGAGAAAGTTTTAGTATTGGGAGAATGTCATTCAAAAGAAAATTTACTTAAAGATTCAAAAATAAAACCTTAGTGTTTTCACCAAATAGTAAATTAAGGTTACTTTCACAACTGCGCTTTGGTTTCTGGTTTTGAGATCCAGCAGAGGATCTCAAAACCGGACCAAAACAGTTCAGTTTGATTTAACACATCAGGATGCATCCGTTGCGGTTGTGTTAAATCGAAATGGAACAAACCAGATCTGTGACTAAAAACAATGTAAGTCAATTGGTGACGATCTGTTGTTTGAGGATCCCAAAAAAAAAAAAAATGGATCCGACGCCTTTGACTTACATTGTTTTTAGTAACAGATCTGGTTTGTTCTGGTTTTGATCAACCGTTTTGGGTCCGGTCACAAAATGGAATGCTACCAGAACGGAAAGCATACTGGTGCATCCTGAACTGAGCATACCCCATTCACAATACATTGGCTCTAAACAGAACCGTTTTGGCCCGGTTTTGAGATCCTCTGCTGGATCTCAAAACGCTGATGTGAAAGTAGCCTAATCGTTACCTATATCTGAATAGTTATACATGAAGAGAATGGCTCAGTTACCAGACCTCAGGGCACAAAAATAAGAAATAAATCCTCTCTACAACTCTGCAGACACTCTCAGGTGACACACGTACCATGTCAATGACCATTTTTCTTAAAGTTTGGCGCTGTTTTTTAGTTAAATTCTGAAAAATGTCACAGTTCTCTTCTTGAAGGAGCTTAAATCCAACTGCAAGGTGATGGTTTTCTAAGACAGAAGCATCATTGTACATCAACGCCAGCTCAGAGTCTAAAAAAGGCGAGAAATAGTAAAATTAAGGACTGATGATACAAAGTAAAACATGGAGCCAGTTTTCTCAAATATCAGTATGAAATTCTGTATGTAGTTTAAATTCATACTCACCTGCTCCCCGGCTCCTATTCAGCCCTCTTCTGGTCCCCAGCCTATTTACTGCCTGATTACACAAAATAGTAACATCTGCCACTGCAGCCAACTGCTGGCTACAGTGATGACAGGTCTCCAACAGTACTTGGCCCTGCACTGACTTGCCTCTTGGGAACACATCACTGTTGTAGTCAGTCACTGATGCAGTGATGAATGTGACCATATCCATAAGCTGTCCAGTAGTAAATACGCTGGGGACTGGAAGTTGGCGGAAAGGGAGCCATGGAGCAGGAGCGGATACATCATTTACGAATTGTACGAGGTGTACTAACATCTTATAAGCGACCTCGGCGAGGGAGGTGCGGGTGACAAGTGTCTTGAGGTTATCTTGTTTCACCCCCCTCCCCAACTCCCTGACCTCCAACTGACCCAGGACAGAAAGACAGTCACTGCTCTATTCATTCCTATGGGAGCCTCACTTTCAGTCTCATAGGAATACATAGAGAATTAGACTTCCTGTCCACACATAAGTCTATGTGTGAGTTGGTGAGTCTAATTCCTAGTCACATGACACTGATAAGAAACTTCAGGATGATATAAGTCAAAAATTCAGACACTGGTAAGAAAATGACATTCACTACAGATTACATCATGTACATTTCTAGCAGGACATGGAATAACATTTTTGTTGGGAGTTCTTCTTTAAGTCTCTCTATTTATGGAATATCCATTTACTTGGAAAGTATCATGGTCATTTTACATTTTATTATATTTTATTTGATTACATTTTATCATGTTTTTTCCATAACCACTGTATCTCATAACCCTAAGACCACGTCCTTCCATCTAACTTGGGCACCTTTGACTTGCCCTCAAAAATAGGGACACCTAATTCTTGCGCCTCTTTGGTAAAAAAGGCTATGCACCACCACAAATACTTTATTGATACTTTATTGATATATTTATTTCATCTGGCCACAACATTCCCTTTATCTGGCTATAATATTCCTCTGGTCACAACTCTTATCTCCATTCCAGTCCCCCATTCATCCACTCAGTATTTCTTTCTCTGGCTCCCCATATAGCAGGAGCGGAGCGGCAGGAAGCAGGTGAGGTCACTGGCCTAGGGTAAGCAGCACGAAGGCTGCAGCGCTTACAGGAGCGCCAGGCCTAATCAAGCGGCTGATTGATGGGTTTCCCAGGTGTCCACCACCCACTGATCAGATCCTGCTGACCTATTTAGAGGATATCATCAGTTACAAATAGATGGATAAACACTTTAAGTAAATACTTGTATTTCCCATGAAATATTTCTGGAGCATCTATTCTTATGACTCTCTGTTGTGATGTTCCTCCTTTTATTCTTCATAGAAATGTATTCATAAATTAAAAACTTGGTGCTTTACCATCCACCTGCACAGTTGATACTATCAGCACTATTTGGACAGTGTTAAACTGTAGGGACACACCTCTAACTAGTAACGTTTCAATGTATTCATACATTTCTAGGAGGAATAACTGAGAAATGGCAAAAGATGCACCCAAATTGTTATATTATGGGGAATGTAATTATTTACTAAAACGGACATGTCAGGAGAGATGAAAGATCCTCTTTATTAAACATGTCTTGGTTGTGTCCTCATCAGAGAACAGGCAGATGACTATTTTTTCAGGGGCTTTCTGGGAGTTTTACACTGATGATCTATCCTCTGGATAGGTCATCAGTATCTGATGGGTGGGGGTCCGACACCCGGGAGCTCCTGCCGATCAGCTGTCTGAGAAGGCAGTGGTGCTCACAGTAGTGCTACAACCTTCTCATAACTTTTCCTAGGCCAGTGATGTCACGTTCATCGGTCACATGGCCTAGGCACAGCTCAGCACCATTGAAGTGAATGGGGCTAAGCACAATAGTAAGCACAGCCGCTGTACAATGTACGGTGCTGTGGTTGGTGAGCTGTGAGACGGCTGCGTGTTCACAGGAGTGCCAGTGCCTTCTCAAAGCATCTAAACGGCGGTGGTCCCAGGTGTCGGACCCCCAACGAACAGATACTGATGACCTTTTTCAGAGCACAAAACCTCTGTAAAACCCATTTGACACAAGACCTCTTCTCTGACATAAGTTGCATTCTCCCAGTGTTCAAAACAATATGTGTGTGTTTTTACCAGTGGAGGTGCTGCCACTTACTGGTGTTTATTAGAAATTGATTTGATACTCCTGGATGATCAACATCATGAATAGCACTAGCGAAGATGGCGGCCATGATTTCCAAGTCAGTAAACACAGCCTGAAAATATATAAAAATATTACCTATGAATTTCATATTGAATTATAAAAAACGCTTAAAAAGTCATAAAGCATAATTCAACTTCTGAAACATTGGGTTTCCCGCTTTTATCTTTAGAAATAAGTTACACTTTAACCCCTTGGTGTTTCTTACCATAGGCTCCTGCTTCCCAGCCATGGTGATAGGAAGCATCCAATCTAGGCTGTTAACCACTTGACTGCAGCAGTCCATAAGGGGACTTTCACCTGCAATCAGTCACCGGTTTCCCAGTGACCTGATCGGAGACTGTGGGAGCCATGTGCAGTCAGCCCTGAAAAGGTCCCTGGCCTGTCTGCTCAGTAAGCCTGCCGTCAGGACAACACTAGTGTGCCCTAACAGCAGCCTCTGACATAGTGACATACAAGAGTATGCTTATACATTAGAAGTCAGAAATAAAGACAAAATTAATCCAATCATGGGATTAAAAAAAAAGTTATAAAGTAAGAAAAAATAAAGAACTGCAAAAAAATCTGCACTTTGTTTAAAATACATTTTACTGAGCACACGTTAAATAAAAAAAAAGACATAAATTAAGTATCCACACAACTGTAATAACCTGAAAACTTAATGAGAATGGAGTAAAAAATAAAAAAGCAACACCCAAATTAGTTTTCCCTGTATTTCTGCAGGAAAAAAATTCATATAAAAATGACACCGCCATTTACAGTGTATGTACTCCTGAACAGTGCCAAAATAAAAATAATGGGGCACATTTATTAAGACTGGCATTTTACATGCCAGCCTTGATAAAGGCCCTATACCTGGCGGTGGATCCGCTGAGGGTATGAAGGCCTCTCCAGCGCCAGTTCTAAATGTAAGCCAGCTTCCGAACCGTCTTACATTTAGACCATTTTCCCTGCCTAAAACAGGCGTAGAAAATGGTAAATGAGACGGGTCTGCCGGCCTGCCCCCTTCCCCACCCACTCATTTAGACCTGGTTTGAGCGGGACGAAGTCGCAGATTGTGGCGCAGCTAACTGCTGCACAGTAATCTGCGCCTGAAATACGCCTTAAAATATTTCAGAATGATAAATGATCCCAACGTCTCCCTCATAAAACAAACCCTCAGGCTGCCATGTCAATGAAAAAATAAAGGAAAACTGGGGGTCAGTCAGCACATCCAAGTATGCAGGTGCACATCACATGGCTGCAAATAGAAAAGGAAAACATAAAAAAATGCAACAGTACTCTGCGAACACAGACAATAAAATGAGTACATATAATACTGCCATACTCACTATCCACACGATACTGGCGCTACATTGTAAATGTGAGATTCTTGGCAAATAATTTTGTACAAAAATTATCTGTGCCCGTCTGCCCTACATCAAGGCAATCTCTTTAAGACGGGAACCTAACACTAAACGCCATAGTCACTAAGTGCCATAGCAGCCAATGAAAAAATAAAGGAGTTATGGCTGATGAAATCCATAAACGAAAAACAAAAACATTTTGCTAGTCGTTAAGGGGTTAACAGAGTAAGGTTCAATTACAAATGGCACAGAAAAGAAAATTCAGAGTCTTGACCAATTCTCTCATTTTACACAATGACAAAAAGATTTAATAAAAAAATTAAAGGAGATTTATGAAACTGCCAAAAAAAAAAAAAAAAAAGAGCTTTTTGAGTACATAGCGTGGTATACAGCATTAATATCCTCTGATCATCTAGAAAACTTGGTGAGGAGAAGTAGTAAAATGCAGCAATTGCACCAAATTGTGCCACAGAATCCTGGTGTACACTGACATCAGCCTCAAGGTGGTCTATGGAAGAGATATATGTCTGACATGGCTAGCTAACGCACACTTCCACAAATACTATAATCGCTTCACACAAAAGATAAAGCAAAAATGCCCCCCAAAAATGTTAAAAAGTTCAAGAGAAAAGAGGTCCTGTCACCATAAAATGAGAGCAGGAGGAGCTGAGCAGATTGATGTACAGCTTATGGGGAAAGATTTAGTAAAATCTGTAATCTGAAGAAAGTCAGAAGCTTGTGAATATCAGGACTCTGCTGACAGATTCCTTTTAAATGTATAAATGACAGATTTTACTGAATCTTTTCCCAGAACACTATACACCAATCTGCTCAGCTCCTCCTGCTCTAGAACATGCTGCAGGATAAACCACACGCATAGCTAGGAGGCATCCATCTGCAGGTTTAGTAATGGGTCCGAGTTCTCTCCATCAATCTGATGTCACATTGTCTCTTACGTACTCGAGTATCTTTTCCCCTTCTCTTGAAAGGTTCTATAGCACTTGCACTTTGAACATTTCTTTAGCATTTGCACTTTATCTTTCATTTTGGGAGACCTTTTTACTACACTATAGTCATTTTATTCATAATTGGCCCCTCTTTAGCCTCATTATGGGTAATTCCTGCAGGTGTGTCACCCAAATTAAAGTGTATCTGTCATTTTTTTTTTTTTGTGTGTAATGTGTAGGGCAGTGATACTGACCATTTTTGTAATATACTTTAATTACTGAAATCGTTCATTTGTATTAGAAAAATAGCTGTAAAGGCCCATTTTGAGTCTCAGCAATGCACCCTGTCTTTACATAACACAGTCAGTGCTGAGCAAGTCTCCACAGTTATGTAAACAGAAGACAGAGAAGTGTTGCTAAGGATCGGAATTGGCCACTTTCAAGTTATTTTTCTAATACAAATGTATGACTTCAGTAATCAAAGTATATTCCAAAAATGGTTAGTATCACTGTCCCTATACATTACAAAAAAAAGATGGTACTATGGAGACTTTATTTTGGTTTTGATGGTTTTAACCTGGTGCTTTGTATTATCGCATAATAAAGACTGTATATTTTTGAAAATGTCAGGGTGTGCGTAGTTTCTGTGGGGAATTTTTGGAAGTGTGCTTCTGTATGGGTATTTGTACACTTGTCACACCCCAGGTATATTGTGACACCCACCCTACATGTAATGTTTTGTTCAATATAGGCAGAATAACACATTAAAGCACTGTTTCCATGAATTCCAGCAGTGACTCAATACATTATTAATATTGGGGTCTGAGCTGAAGTCTGATTGAGGGTCTTAATAACATTGGGGGTCTGATTGGGGCTGTGAGCGGAGGTATTATAAAAAATATATTTATTATTTATTCTCCTGCTCTAAAACCTAGGTGCGTCTTCTAGGGCGAAAAGTACAGTAGATAATGTAAAATAGTGTACAGTAGATAGTGTAAAGAAAAAAAATCACTACAAATTCTAAAAAAAATATGTTTAACATAGAACCCAAATGCCTTTTTACGGTAGTCACTAAGGGACCTTAGGCTGGGCTGTCGCCTTTTCACGTTGGCCCAGTCTAAGCGCTGCATGCCTCTCCCATGCAGAGGAGAGTGGGGAAAATAGCACCTGTCACATGTACAGTGCCTACAAGTAGTATTCAACCCCCTGCAGATATAGCTGGTTTGATAAGATGCAAATAAGTTAGAGCCTTCAACTTCAAACAAGAGCAGGATTTATTAACAGATGCATAAATCTTACAAACCAAAAAGTTATGTTGCTCAGTTAAATTTTAATAAATTTTAAACATAAAAGTGAGGGTCAATTATTATTCAACCCCTAGGTTTAATATTTTGTGGAATAACCCTCGTTTGCAATTACAGCTAATAATCGTCTTTTATAAGACCTGATCAGGCCGGCACAGGTCTCTGGAGTTATCTTGGCCCACTCCTCCATGCAGATCTTCTCCAAGTTATCTAGGTTCTTTGGGTGTCTCATGTGGACTTTAATCTTGAGCTCCTTCCACAAGTTTCCAATTGGGTTAAGGTCAGGAGACTGACTAGGCCACTGCAACATCTTGATTTTTTCCCTCTTGAACCAGGCCTTGGTTTTCTTGGCTGTGTGCTTTGGGTCGTTGTCTTGTTGGAAGATGAAATGACGACCCATCTTAAGATACTTGATGGAGGAGCGGAGGTTCTTGGCCAAAATCTCCAGGTACGCCGTGCTATCCATCTTCCCATGGATGCGGACCAGATGGCCAGGCCCCTTGGCTGAGAAGCAGCCCCACAGCATGATGCTGCCACCACCATGCTTGACTGTAGGGATGGTATTCTTGGGGTGGTATGCAGTGCCATCCAGTCTCCAAACGTCACGTGTGTGGTTGGCACCAAAGATCTCGATCTTGGTCTCATCAGACCAGAGAACCTTGAACCAGTCTGTCTCAGAGTCCTCCAAGTGATCATGAGCAAACTGTAAACGAGCCTTGACATGACGCTTTGAAAGTAAAGGTACCTTACGGGCTCGTCTGGAACGGAGACCATTGCGGTGGAGTACGTTACTTATGGTATTGACTGAAACCAATGTCCCCACTGCCATGAGATCTTCCCGGAGCTCCTTCCTTGTTGTCCTCGGGTTAGCCTTGACTCTTCGGACAAGCCTGGCCTCGGCACGGGAGGAAACTTTCAAAGGCTGTCCAGGCCGTGGAAGGCTAACAGTAGTTCCATAAGCTTTCCACTTCCGGATGATGCTTCCCAACAGTGGAGACAGGTAGAACCCAACTCCTTGGAAAGGGTTTTGTACCCCTTGCCAGCCTTGTGACCCTCCACGATCTTGTCTCTGATGGCCTTGGAATGCTCCTTTGTCTTTCCCATGTTGACCATGTATGAGTGCTGTTCACAAGTTTGGGGAGGGTCTTAAATAGTCAGAATAGGCTGGAAAAACAGATAATTAATCCAAACATGTGAAGCTCATTGTTCATTGTGCCTGAACTACTTCTTAATACTTTAGGGGAACCAAACAGAATTCTGGTGGTTTGAGGGGTTGAATAATAATTGACCCACACTTTTATGTTTAAAATTTATTAAAATTTAACTGAGCAACATAACTTTTTGGTTTGTAAGATTTATGCATCTGTTAATAAATCCTGCTCTTGTTTGAAGTTTGAAGGCTCTAACTTATTTGCATCTTATCAAACCAGCTAAATCTGCAGGGGGTTGAATACTACTTGTAGGCACTGTAAGTGGTTACGGAGGGAGCAGACTCCCTCTGTATCCCATCAGCACCCCTCAAATTAGATTGTGGGGGCTGATGCCAGTGAAGGCAGGTGAGGGGCCTAGCGTAGTCTCTGGCGCAACCTGCTAGTCAATGTCAGTCTAGCAATGACATTAAATCATGTAAATTATCTCGTACGGTGACAAAAAAATGGAAATGCTGCTTTTCTGCTTAGCGGCCATCAAAAAAACGGTATAAAAAGAGATCAAAAAGTGTTATGTACCCCAAAATGATATCAATGAAATCTATCTGCAAAAAATCAAGCCCTCACACAGTTCCATAGAAAGAAAAATATAAAAGTTATGGTTCTTGGGATGCGG
Source organism: Rhinella marina (assembly GCA_900303285.1). Lineage (NCBI taxonomy): Eukaryota > Metazoa > Chordata > Amphibia > Anura > Bufonidae > Rhinella > Rhinella marina. The sequence continues at coordinate 257,501 of ONZH01024882.1, read as the reverse complement.
CGATGCAAAAACATATTCTTCTTTTTAAGAAATGGGTTTTTATTGCGCAACACTAGTAAAACTTTAAAAAGACTATATGCATTTTGTATTGCTGTAATCGTACTGAACCAGAGAATAAGGTTATCATGTTATTTATGCCAGAAAATGAATGCTGCAAAATTTATAATGTCAAAGCTCAGTGGCAGTATTGCTGTTTTTCCTATCCCCCTCCCAGAAAGAGTTAAAGGGGTTGTCTCACTTCAGTAAGTGGCATTTATTTAGTGCAAGCATGACCACCATCAGTGGTAGTTGTGCTTGTACAATATAGGGAAAAGCATTGGCCTATGTGAGTCCCCGCTGTCTGGCCACCAGAGAGGCTGACGCTTTTTACTATAATATGCAAGCACAACCACCACTAATGGATTGCAGGGTGGTTGTAACCATGGAAACGAGCGGCGTATAATGTGTTAGAGAAATGAATCCAGCCAGCAAAGGAAGTAATATGGATAATAACAATACATTAGTAAGTGCCTTGTATTAACTTTTTCCACATGATACATGCAACTTACTGAAGTGAGACAACCCCTTTAATAAAAGTTAATCAGTAAGTTATGTGTACCTCAAAATGGTGCCATTAAAAACTACAACTTGTCCCGCAAAAAACAAGCCCTCATACAGCTATATAGACGGAAAAGGAGACTATTTAAAAAAAAAAAAAAAAATCACTTGTTCACTAAGGGGTTAAACAACAGGTAATTTTCTGATGACAAATTCCTTCAACATGACCTGTCAACGCGAATTGCAGTGCAATCTGCAGGCAGCAGGTTATAGGGCAGGAGCAGCTGAGTTAATCAATATATAGTTTTGTGGGAAAAGATTCAGTAAAACGTGTGATTTATACATTTATATCTCTGCCAACTTAAGATCACCCTGTGTACAGCTCTCAGTGAGTAACATCTATCTATGTATACACAATTACACTTAACGGATGTTGACCCCTTCAATGGGGCTGCAAAAGATGCAGATAGAACACCGTGTACTGTCCGCATCTGTACTTCCGTTCTGTGTTCTGTAATTGTGGACAAGAATAGGCATTTCTATCAGGAGAAGGATGTTCTGATCCGTAAAACGCACATGCCTGGTATTCATATTTTGTGGATCTGCAATTTGTAGACCACATAAAACGGATACGGTCATGTGAATGAGCCCTACATCAGTAACACAAAAAAGATATTGGAGTATTTATCTAATGCTAAAAAATGAGGTAATAGAAAAGAAATATTAATCAGAACATACAGTACATTACTAGCACACAATAGTCATCTGTAATATAATCATGTTTTTTATCCACACCTAAGTCACCACAATTGTGGACACTGAACATGAAAATCCAATAAAGCCTTTTAACATGTTAAATCAACTGCGATTATACAAACCTTTTGTCATGTAATGGAGGAAGCAGAGGTCCAATGACACGATATGTCTTACCAACCTAACGTAACAAATACATTGCTCTAGACAAGCAGAAGCAGGTAGGTTCACACAACATTGAAACCTTGAGGATAACACCACAGTGGAAATAAACTGCTATAAGATGTCTGTATAATGCACAGCACCAGATTGTGCTTATTAGCTCAGTCACACGCCATCATTAAACATACGTACAAGTAACGTGTATAACGACCGGCAGAGCAGCCACAGTTTACGCTTTGTTCTTCGAGGGAATACTCATCATGAATAATAAAGCCTGGGAGCTATAAAAACTGCATTGAAAGTGTATGTGTGAATCCAGTCTAAGGATGACTTTACGGGATTTAAAATTAAGTGGAAGAGTAACTTTTTGCACTATTGTCATATCCTCCTATTATAATACACTAATTATTTTAGAACAAGGAATAATTGTCTGAAAATACTGACTCTCTTAATTGGTCAAACGTTTCGATTGTTACTTACCTTACAAACAGAGCAATTTCACATGAGCGTATTCAGTGTGGAAATACACTAAGTGTGAGAGCAGTATTTCTCGGACAGAACGATGTTCCTGCCTGACTTACAGAATACGGTCAGTACAATTCAGTGCAGCCGAGGTCAGAGAGGGACATGCAGTATTATAAATCATTATGATGCTGTGAGTTTGTGTCACAGGAGCAGCGTTCAGCCAGAGAACTACTGCTGTCACACGGAGCTCATTTCCAATACTGAATACTGCCATTAGAAAACATGCTTGGCATAGAACAGTCCACTAATGTGCTAAATGTGTGGAAAGTAATTAATCCATGTAGAGCAACCAACTTTTTACAGTGCTGAAGCGTAGAACTAGTCAATGCTCTCATAGGGAGTAGAAGTAAGAGGTCACCTCTAGAGCAGGAGTGGAGAGTAAGACGTGAGTGGACTGGGCCACATCTGCAGCATGGATGTTGTTATGGTAGGCCACATCTGCATGGTAATGATCCTCCAGCGTCATCATGTAAGTAATAAACGTGTCCACAGGAATTCTAAACGACTTTAAGAGGTCCCTCTCCTAAAAATAATAAAAGGAAATGATTACCACCTCCAGGCTGTTTATATGCCCTAGCTGTTCCAGCAGATGTCATTAAAAGGGTTGGGCAGCATGAAGCTCCTGGCAGGTTCCTTTTAAAGAGGACCTTTCACCACTCCTGACATGACTGTTTTAATAGCTCTATGCATTCCCCACATAATAACAATTCTGGAACATCTATTCTTATGTCTCTATGTTGTGCCATTCATTTATTATTTGCACTAGAAGTTATACATGAATTGCTATTTGCCTTCAGTAAAGGAACAGAGGGGAGGTAACCAGTTGGGGGTGTGTCCTTGCACAGTCTGAACATGGCAGCACTGATTGGATAGAGTCAGTCTGTGCAGGGACACACCCCAAACTGGTTACCTCCCCTCTGTTCCTTTACTGAAGGCAAATAGCAATTCATTCATAACTTCTAGTGCAAATGTACTGACCAGGGGCATCGCTAGGCACCTAGATCCGGGGCCTATGCCCCGGATTACAAGCATTTGGCCCCGAACCTCTGGCCAGCAGTGGTCCTTTGCTCTGCACTGAGCCACCAGTGTGGAGCTATTGGGCAGCTCCGTATGAGTTTAGCCAGAGGCAGCCAGTAGTATAATTCCCTAAAGTGTAGGGAAATGAGCCAGCAGCCCCGCACTGGTGGCTCAAGATAAGTCTATAGAGACCGTCCTTTTTTTTTTCCCTGGCCCTTAAGCAGGCCTGGCAGCTGAGCACCGCATCCCAGACAGGACTAGCAGATCACAGAGCTGCTGTGTCCTGTCCTCACCCCTGCTGGTACCAGTAAAAACGATGGGTAGAGTACCTCTTCCAGCCCAGTAGCAACCAGTGCCATGGTGAAGGAGCACAGAGAAGTGCAAACAATGCAGGGAAGCTACATGTAAGTCCACCTTCATCCATGACTGTTTATGGGCCCATCTGTGTGTTACACACTATAAACTGCTTCTAGGAGCTGTCCATATAGTGTCTACTGTGGGTGGAGGAGTTGTGCATTTATTGACATATGCCTTGGGCTCGTGCCCCTGATGCTTTAAGTCCCTAGCAACACCCCTGGTACTGACAGCAGAGAGATAATGTAAAAATGATACGTTTTACTGAATCTTCTCCCACAAAACTACATATTAATCTGCTCAGCTCCTCCTGCTCTGTAACATGCTGCTTTTAGATTGCATTGCATTTTGTGGTGACTGGTCCTCTTTAAAACTGCTGATTCTAATCAGTTCCCTGCTATGCAAGAGAAAGTTCAGCAATGGTAAAATAGAGCTTTGAAAATTAATTGACCTTCTCTTAGTACAGAGGGAACCTCCAAACCATGTTCCTCACCTGTTATATATATATATATACACACACATGCATTCTTCACACAGGATTGTATGTAGCTGCAAGCAGAAAGATCTGCTCCTGGTGACTGAATGGTTAAAGGTACACAGAGAAAGCCATGCCCGGAGGACGCAGAAGTCTCTACACACACATTTTGTAAAGGCCCTTTAACATGAGTCAGGCATCGGCGATGAGCATTCGTACGAACGCTTCATTCCAAAAAACACCCTGTGTAAATGTGCCACCTAACAAGCAAACTGCTTGTCCGTCAGTGATAACATCCTTCTGAAGGCAGCCGAGCAACTGTACGTAGCCATTCTCAGAACTCTCATAGAACTGAATGGAGAGAGCTACGTATGTGTGGTCACCTCTCCATACACTGCAGCTGGCAAACAGCGCCAGGAGCTAATGATAGAGCGGGGCCCCAGAGGTGGTCCCTTTATCTATCGGACTTTTATGGCTCATTCTGTGGATATGCCATAAAAGTCTGAGATGGGAATACTCGTTTAAAGAAGCATTCCCGCAAAAAATGTTATTCACTGGCCCATTAGGAAGGTACATAATGTAAACTGTAGTGAAGATAATCTTACCAGGTACTGTATTTGTGAGTTATAACCTCCCTTCTGATCCTCAGCTGTGTCATGTGACCAACACTGATCTACAACTGACACAGGACAGGACGTAAGTTACTTCTCTATTCCTTCCTATCAGACTGACACTGAGCCTTCTATAGAAATACATAGAGAAACTGGCTTCCTATCCACACATAAGATGCTGTGTTATTTGGATAGTCAGAGTGTTGGTCACATGACACAGATGAGGAACAGCGAGCACAGCCGTCAACATCGCAGTGGTGAGCAGGTAGAATTACAAGCCATAATTCACTTCAATGGGACGACTCCTTTCTATACACTTGAATACTACAGAGCAGTCGTATTGAAGTGAATGGGACAGCTTAGGTGTACATCCACCTGCTCACCAATGAGCAGGTAAACAACGAAGGGACAGCATCACTCGCACAGAGCGCGCCTAATCTCCAAACAGCTGATCAGTGAGGGTGCTGGATGTTGGATCCCCGATGAGGATAGGTCATCAATATTAAAATCCCAAAAAAACCCTTTAAAGAGGAGTTGTAAAGGAAGTGTTTTCTAAAATCTTCTAGTGAGGCCAATATCGGCTGTCTTACCTGAAAGATGGAGTACATGATGACTGTTAAGGGTCGATTTCCAGAATATTCAGCTATCTTAAATATATCCAGCCCCCACTTGTTGGTGTCTTCTATTTCCTGTGAGAAGGTGAGGAAAAAATGATAAGGAACTGGTAAAACGTACCATGCATTGTCCATTACTGTGCTATGGTTAGTAATGGACCTTAACCTTTGCTAGAAGTGCTTCTTGGTCGGTCTTCACCCCAAAACGTGGAATACTGCAGGTGGTGAAGCTTGAGCTGTGTGTCAGTTTCTTAACACCACTAATTTGGGACATGGGTCTCTTCTTCTTGTCCTTCTCCTTGGTAGTTGGTGAGGGGATTTCAACTTCATGCTGCTTGTCTGAAAAAAACAGGAAAAAGAGATTTTTTATGATCTTCCACCAGCATGTTACAGATGATCTACATGTTCTTAGCTGCTCTGCCGCAACAAGGACCTGTCACCTCTCCTGATGTGTCTATTTTAAAAACTACTTGCACCCCCTGTATAATAACAATTCTGGGGCGTCCATTCTTATGACTCTATGATGCGACCATTTCTTTAGTATTACTACTAGAAGTTATGAATGAACTACCAGCAGTTTGCAATGACGGTCCAGATGGGTGTCCCTACACAGTCTGACACTATCCAATCAATGCTGCCAGTGTCAAACTGTACCGGGACACATGCCCAATTGGTACCACCCATCTGGTTGTAAAACAATTTTTGTAACGCTTTCTAAATGCTGTTAAGAACAGCTCAGACAAGTTGGCCGCTCCCATAGTCATGTTCAGGAAATGGAATAAAAAAAAATAATCTTCAATCAGAAAATAAAATGACTAGATGTGATGGTGTCTCTGTGAATCACTACAGTTCGTGCTCGGTGGGTGGATGAACTGACCGAATAATCCCAGACTACAGACATGTAGACCCCGCAGCTTACCTAAGAACGTATTGGATATATATTCAGACACTTGGTTTCCGGAGCGACTTGTTTCAGACAAATGTGTAAGTTCTCTATTCAACATCCTCTTGAACTAAAGGAAGACAAAAAGAAGAAATTACAGTCTAATATATTCACGGTCAGAGGTCTTGGAGGAGCAGCTATGGTCTTTCAGGCCACTTTCCCTGGCATAGCAATACCAGGCTCAGAGCACACGCCATCTTCTGTTACATGATTGGGGTGATCTGCTCTTAGGCCTTGTGCACACTGTGAAATTGGTGCATTTCAGCTAAAAGTCTTGGGGCAGGTGGAGATGTCGCTGCAGGATGCAAATGGTGGATGCCACAATGATGAGAACTGCTAGAATATATAAGTGGGGTGGGACAGGTTATACCTTGTAGATATGTCCTGAAGGAATCTACTGGCCCGCTGGCACACAGGTAGCTGGCGGACCATGGCAGGTAGCAGGCAGGGCATTTCTTAGACCAAGACATTTGGCCTTTACCTCAACAGAATAAAAGGTGGTGACAATGAAGAGCAGCAGGACCTGCCACCCCATGTGGAATGCAGCAATGAAGGTGCACATGAGAGGCAGGGCAGTGTGCCATACAAATCCATGCCAGCATGCCCACTGCAGGCTAACACCAATGAGTTCATCCATCATTCCCACACCCCCTCCCCCTCCATCTCTACACTCACACACAGCTCACCTTAGCCCACAGAGAGCAGCCCATCCTCCTCCACCCAGCACCCACACGAGTGCTAGGGAATCCCCCATGCACAGCGCCCGCAGCCACTAGACACCCCCCTGGGAGACCAAGGAGGTGCCCGGGGAAGCCCGGGGGACATGCTGGGGTTCGGGAATCCCTGCACCGCTTCCCCAACAACAACACAGTGCACAGCGAAGGAGAGCCAATCCGCGAACAAGAAACTAGCCAATCAGCGAGGAGGAGTCCAGACACACTGAGGAGGTGCGACCAATGGCAGGAGGAGAGACCGGCCAATCACAAAACCCGCTCATTGGAGAGGGCGTGGCCAAAGCTGCTGCAGTGAAAGGACATAAGAGCCCGGGAATGGGGCGGGACTACTGAAGGCGATGCGTCAAATCGAAATACACTTGGAAGTAGGCGGCGCTGTAGTTCACCTGCTAGAGAGCTGGCGTCCTCCAGTAGGTGACACATGACGTGGGAACGCTCGCGAGAAAGCTGTTGTCACCTACTAGTGTATGTTGTCACGTGTCCTAGAGCACGTGCACCGTAGCGCTGTACTCCACCACCGCATCCAGATCCCGGTGTACACAGTGGAATTGGTGGGGCTTTAAGCTAGTGTATTTGGGATGCCACAATCCACTGCGACCATTAATATTTGAAAACCGAAGCGTGGTGCGGGTTTTAATGGAAATCTGAGGGAGTGTTGTAATACTAGTCATACACATAGACCAGCAACCTCCAGCTGTTCAAAAACTACAATTCCCTGAAGGCTTAATTCACTAATGTAGGAGTCATAAGAACAGTTGAGCATGTTTGCATGCTGGGAGTTGTAGTTTTGCAGGAGCTGGAGTGCCAAAGGTTGCTGATCCCTGACATGGACTAGAGGTAACTGCAGGCAGTTATCAGGAAGGAGCCCTTCACTTCCCATAACTGACCGATCTTCAGAGAGATGCATGTACATGTGATCACCTCTACTGTATGGGCAGAGGGATTGCTGCCCAACCACCATGTACCACAGTCCACGATTCCTGTCACCCAACAAAGCAGAAGTTACAGGGCAGTTCCTAAGAATGATCCTTCCCCATAACTGGTCTGTGAAAATAGGCCTTAAAGGGGTTGTAAGGCGCTGCTGAATATAGCAGCGCTATGTAAGTGCATAAAATAAATAATAAAGACCTCCCAACTTGCGCAGCAGCAAATGTTTTCAGCACTAGGCCATGCCTCTAACTCCACCCAAAACATAACTATATATCTAATCCCACCCAGTCCCCTTACTGCCCCACACAGTAATTATTCCCCAGTTATGTGCCCCCAGTAAGATGCCTAGCTGAGCCCCCAGTAATATGCCCACATTGTGCTACTCACAGAAAGTAAAAAAAAATAAACACCATATACTTACCTTCTTCCTAGTAGCAGTAGGACATCGGCTTCTCTGGTCTGTGGAGGGGGTGGGGCCAAGGCTGACTGTCAGCCGGCCTCGCCCCCGCACAGACCAGAGGTATGGAGAGCCTACCAGGGGGACGAGTGGGATGATGGATGAAACAGTGAGCTTCATCATAATACAGGCAACCGTCTCTGCGTCCTATGGACGCAGGGACAGCTGCCAGAATACGGGACATACCTCCCCCCAGGGGTTCCCCATCACAGTGCTTTATGATCAGCAGAAGAGAGCAAACCTTGGGTTTCATTTTCAAACAGGTAAAATTGTGGCATGATCCCTTTTTTGCGACTTTTCATACTCCTGTGTGACAATATTTGCCACGTAGGCATTTTTACGCCTTGACACAGGGAAGTGGCAGTGGGCCGCCCCGGGACTCTAACCCCAGCAAATCGTATCTAGCGGGAGCGCACAGGGGAAAACTAAGATCGGCATAAGGGTGCCTTCACACGTGACAGAAAATTCTGCAACTGAAAATTAGTTCCATTCATTTGAATGGAGCAGCAAGTACATGCATTTCTGCAAGCTCCATTAAGGTGAATGAAACTGATTTTTAGTCACAGAATTTTCTGCCATAAAATCTGCCAATTGTGAAGGTGCCCTAAAAAGCCAGTCTTAGGCTACTTTCAGACTTCCGTTTCTGTTTTGTCCCCATGCATTCTGAATGGAAAGAGATCCATTCAGGATTTCTTCCGTTCCGGCAGTATTCCGTTATGTGACTGGACACAAAACCGCCGCCAGCTGCGGTTTTGTGTCTGGTCATAAAAACGGAAAAAAACTGCTCCAGCACTGAAAACAATGTAAGTCAATGGTGATGGATCCAGTTTTTTTAGGAGCCTGGACAACCAGATCAGTTTGTATTTAGTGACAGATCCGTTTTGACTTGACACAACTGCAGCCTATCAGAGCGGATGGATCCTGATGGGTGAAATCAAAACGGATCCGTTTAATTCCAGTATTGACATCCTCTGCCGGATTTAACAACACAGGTTTCTGCCCCTTTGTTTCTGCTTCTGTGGACTGTCAGTACAGAACTAGTGTCATGGCAGTGATGTCACAGGTGGCAGGACGGTAGGTGACAGGGCAAAGTCTGACCTCTACCGACAGATCCACCATCGATCATAGATCACTGTTACTTGTGATCACTTGGGGCAGATTTAGTATTGAAAATGTGACTTTTTTTTGGCACAAATTGTACACGCTTTGCAGCACATTTATCAACTGTTTTACAGTCTTTTCTAACCTTTTTATGCCTCCGCCATCCAGCAAAGATCTGTGGATTTGTGTGAAGAGGGCATGGCTTCACAAGAAAGAAATGTGCAACAAAATTTTGGCAGATTTTTGGAGTCAAACTATGTCAACTTATAGGTGTAAAGATGCGCCAGATTTATCATCCAGTATCATCCACTGACCGTTTAAGACTAAGTTTACACAGTCTTATTATACTTATATGCACTTATATACTTATATACTTATTACTGTTATACAGTATTACCCACTGTCTCCTCAGTTAGGGGCAAAAATACCACAGTTCTGAAAGTCAAACATAATTCTGGCATAAATCTAGCACAGGATATAAAGTTTTCCGTGACTTTAATACTGATGACCTATCCTCTCGCTTATTATTTGTGACTTTTTAAAAAGTCGCAACTCAATGGCAGGCATCCACCAGGCATACTTTGACTAAAATATGTGCAACCATATTGCACATATAACTTATGACTGCTGTGCGCCATTTTTATAAATTTGGATCAGGTGTGTATAGCAACTCCAATTTAAATTAACTAACCTGAAATACATTGAAAATGATAAATTCCCCATAATATCTTTAAAATATTTTTTACATAGATACAGTTGTCCGTAAGTGGAAAAAAGGCAATTTTTCTTATCCTTGATTTTATTTTACTTGCAGACGTAATAGTAAGTGGTAAGGGATTAAATTTAGACAGCTTAAGGGCTCATGCTCACGGCAGTTAACCAGCGGTGCCCGTATTGTGGCCCGCAAACAGCAGGTCTGCAATACATGGGCACCGGCCATGTGCACCCTGCCTCACAGATGCGGACCCATTCACTTGAAGTGAATGGGTCCACATTCGCATGCGGCAACCCTATGGTCAGTGCCCGTGCATTGCGGAGCGCAATTTGCAGACCACAGCACGGGCCTGGCTGACACACGTTCCTGTGCATGAGGCCTAAAGGGGCTTTCCAGGTTTTTCATATTGATGGACTATGCTCAGGATAGGTCATCAATATGAGATCGTCAGGAGTCTGACTCCTGGCACCCCCCACTGATCAGCTATTTGAAGAAGCAATTAAAAAAAAAAACACAACAAAACATTTTGGACATTGTCGCGTGCAAAAACACCCATGCTATTAAAATCTAAATCTAATCGAAATATTTATCCCATACAGCAAATGGTGAAAAAGTAAAAAAGGCGATTTGCAATTTTTTGGTCGCTTCACCTCTCACAGGAAATTGAATAAAAAGTGATCAAAAAGTCATACACACTAAAATGGTATCAATGAAAAGTACAGATAGCCCTGCAAAAAATGCTGCTCCATACACATGAAAAAAGTTATGGGCATCAGAATATGACAATGCAAAGAAAAAAATTAGTTTTTTTTTTAGTATTAAAATGCAAAAAAAGTATAAATATCTGTTGTATTGTTGTAATCGTACTGACCCAGAGAATGAAATTAACAGGTCAGTTTTACTGCATGGAATTGTGTTTTTTTTAATAATTCCACCCCATTTACATTTTTCCTGCTTCCCACTACATTTTATGCAACCGTAAATAGTGCCATTATAACTCACAACTTGTTTTGCAAAAAAACAAACAAGCCCTCATAAGGCTATGTGAATAGAAAAATAAAAAAGTTATGGCTTTGGAAATGATAATGAAAACAAAAATGGAACATCGCTCAGTCATTAAGGGGTTAATTTAGGGTCAGGCAGGGGCGTTGCTAGGCTAAAACATTTGGGGCCTGGGCCCCTGATGTTTTCTCCCAGGCCCCGAATGTCCTGCCTCAGGACAGCAGTACAATTGAATCTAACACACTGCAAGATATGTAGGACCTGTGATGACATCACAGGTCATGTGATGAGTGTTGTCCAATCCTGCACTGGTCACATGACTGTGACATCATCGCAGGTCCTTTTTAACCCGTCTTCTAAACTGAAGAGGAGAATTGTGGGGAAGAAGCTGCAGTGAGCTCTGCTACATCAGAAAAGGTAAGTGAAGGGAGAAGCAGAGGGATGCTGGGAGTTGTGGTTATTTAACTGGGACTGTATGTTAGGGCAGAAGGGAGGGATGTTATCATGGGACTGTGTGTTGGAGGTGATGGGCTTGTTTCTGTTATTTACATGGGACCGTGGAGTGATGTTACTTACATGGGACTGCATGTTGGAGGTGGCTGAGGGCAGGTTTATGTTATTTACATGGGACTGTGGGGTGGAGTGATGTTATATACATGGGGCTGCATGTTGGAGGTGGCTGAGGGCAGGTTTATGTTATTTACATGGGACTGTGGGGTGGAGTGAGAGGTGGCTGTGGGAAGGACGTGATGTTATTTACAAGGGACTGTATGTTGAAGGTGGCTGTCGGAGGGAGTGATATTATTTACATAGGACTGTATGTTGATGATGGCTATGGGTGGGAATGATGTTATTTACATGGGACTGTATTTGGAGGGGGCTATAGATAGAGAGGGATGTTATTTACATGGGACTGTATATTGGAGGGGGCTGGAGAGATGGTGTGATGTTATTTACACAGGACTCTACTGCGGAGGGAGGGAAATAGCTTTATTTACATGGGACTGTATGGTGGAGGGGCTGAGGAATTATAATTTCTGAGGACACTAAAGGGAGGAATATAACTACAGCGGGCACTTCAGGGCGAGCATTATAACAGTAGGGGGAGCGATATAAATACTGGAGGCACTGTAGGGGTATTATAAATCCAGGGGACATTAGGCATTCTTATTACTACTGGGGGCTTCATAGGAGAGACTTATAGATCTACCTTATTTCTACTAAGAGCACTATGGGGGACCTTATTACTACTGAGGGAACAATAGGGGGCCATATTATTACTGGGGACTCTGTAAGGGCATTATTAATACTGGAGGACTCTTCTACTAATGGAGGCACTCTTTGAGAGCATTATCAGTGCTGGTGTCACTGTAGGGTGCAGTGTTACTAATGAGCGAATTACTATTGGTAGGACTATTATTATGGGGGCACTATTATTTCTCCAGGATAGTATTTGGGGGTATTGGAGGGCACAGCGAGCAGCAGGATAAGGCTGTGTGGACTCCAGGTTGGGGGATGATGATAGAAATGTGAGGAAGCTAAGATGCCCATGTATCACACTCTGCAGAGATGAGGCGGATGAAAGAAGTTGTCCGGGGCAAATGGAGAAGAAGATGACAGATAAGATCTACATCAGAGGAAACATCACCTGGGAGGCCCTGGATGTGAGGTATGTGCTGCTGTATAGCAGGGTTGGGACGAGGGTCGACATAGAGAATTGGGCCATATTCATTGGGGCTTGGGCCCCGGATCTTTTGAGACCCTAGCAACGCCCCTGGGGTCAGGACAAGATAAGTAATTAAATGTGTTTACAAAGTTACTTTAAGTGTAACTTGTTTCAAAAAGTTTTGACATTTCATAGTGACATGTCAAAAAGTCTTGATCAGTGGATCGCTAAATGAAAGGTCTGAAGCGCTCTTTGCTTTCGGAGGACGGGCTGACATACCTTTCCTTGGGTACATACACAAATCAGCAACTTTACTCTTTTAGTCTTACCTTGTTTGAGGCCATCTCACTGACTGAGTGTCTGGTCTGCAGCGTCTCCAGTTGGTCCAGACACCAATCCAACTCTTCCAGAGTTTCGATGGCCAGTTTCTGAACGGCATCCTCTATGGATGGAAGAAGAGTATGCATTTAGACTGAGTGTTATGGAGACTTTGTTTCTTTTTAAAACCATGTCCAAGTTTCCAGCACTTATTGCTGACACCAAATATTAGTGGACCAGTGATATATTTTGAAGGGCACACGGCTCGCTTGTCAAAATGCTGTAGTTTACCAATAGTCAAAAATGCTGATTTTATTTTTGTTCAGCTTTTAATCCTGAAGAAGGGTTTAACCTCTGGCAAGACCGGTGTATAATGTTTACCCCATCTAAACACCATAGGAAGTTCAACCAGTTCCCGGCACATGCCAATCTCTTCTAAATAACCCTCACATCCCGGAAGAAAATTGTATAGTCTCAGTTTATGTGCTGTATCCATATAGAGCTTGTCAGGCTGACGGTCAGAGCTTTGTAGACCAGGATCGATCCACGTGTAAATCATTCTATTCTTTGAAGACTGGAAAAAGCGTGAAAAGCATCATTAAAAAAGAAAATGAAAATTCTCCAGGGACAATGCCCTCGATGTAAGGACTGATGTGAGAATGCATTAGGTGTAAGTATTTGGTCGAGGGAGCAGCCATTGTAGTGTTTCCATAGTGATGCAGGTGGAAGATCACCTCCTGGAGCCCCTTTTGTTTTCATGTGATCAGCCTGCCGGACAGGTAAATAGGACGCGTCTTCTCAGTGTTTTATACAACGTGGATCTGCATATGCTCAAGGACCATGTGTGACTGCAGCAGATGTTAAATCCTGCTGGAAAGGAAAGCTACTACAAATGCAAAGGATGGGTTTTCCTTTGTCTCATGTTGTCCACTATCCGCTCCTGATTTTGGTGGAAGCAGCTTCCAATGTACAGATAATGAGTGAGCGAATAGATGGGAGGAGAAGGCAGAGGATGACAGGAGAGACCAGGCCCAAATCACCATGACAACCAACCTGCAAACTCACTGCAGTCCACTTTAACCCCTGCACTGCCTACTGTGTCTGTGATTTATATTGCTAACAAAATAACAATTTCCATCATGTTCTGCCAGCAAAAGAGCAGCCAGAGAAATAAGGAATGCAGTTGTCCTATAAGCCATTTTCGATTTCAGAAGTTAAACTCCAGATTTGATGCTTCATTTAAGCAGGGCTGTGGAGTCAATAAGTCAAAATTCTGACTCCTGCATTTTATCACACTCCGCCTCCATTATCAATGGCCAATAATTTAGTAATAAGACATTTACTGTAATAAAATGGTAACATCAGGTGTAAATAATCAGGGTTATTCTCATTATAGACAATGGGGGCATATTGCTAGGTTATGCCCCCATTGTCTAACCTCTGGGACCCGCACCTATATTGAGAACGGAGCAGGGAAATGAACGGAGGGCGCACTACGCATGCACAGCCGCCCTCCATTTCTATGGGGCCACCGAAAATAGCTGGCTCGGATATTTCCACTGGCTCCACAGAAATGAATGGGAGCGGTGCCCGCGCATGTGCGGTGTGCTCCTATTCACTTCTATGGGAGCAGCGGGAGCTGTGCCAGCGGTGGGACATGCGCCTATCAGACAATGGGGGCATAGCCTAGCGATATGCCCCCATTGTCAATGATGGGATTACCCCTTTAAACCATATTTACTGGTATACAAGTTCAGAAATTTTCTAAATTCAATCAAGTCAATCTATGCATTTAATAAATGGAAAACACTGTTATGCCCCTTTCACACGAGCGGGAGACTCGCATGTCTCCCGCAACGCATCTACAGGGCTGGACTCGGCACTGACAGGGATCGCATAGCATTATATGCGATCCCAGTCAGTGCCGGAGTCCAGCCCTGTAGATGCGTTGCGGGAGACATGCGAGTCTCCCGCTCGTGTGAAAGGGGCATTATACACTAGCCTGGGGTTAGAGTCGGAATCTCTCGCCACAGCACTAGCTAGAGATTTAGACTCACGCATGCGCTGCAGGTTCTAACCCCAGGCTAGGATTATGTGCCCAGTGTACGACACATGACCCCAGAAGTGGCTGCTGCACAGGATTGTGGCACAACCCAGATAACATTTAATAATTATTAGAAATCTAGGAATTTGTCCTCAGAAAACGTCAGAAAAGCTATATATGTGTGTCCTGGAAAAATATTTTACAGTTTTCAAACCAGCACCTGGATCTGAATACGTTATTCAATAAAATGTATCTGTATTGCGCCACCTGCTGTTTGTTCTTTTTCTTATTTCTTTGTCCAGTTCACTGAGACAGCCGCACATGCTCTGTTTCATCCTTCAACTGCCTCCTGAGCTGTGATAGGGAGACCATGGACACGCCCCCTTAGCTGCAGCAGAAAAGACACTCCCCTTGAGCTGTCAGCTTGATATAAATCTAGTACAATGAATGTGGAGATTTCTGGATCTATGTGAGGTACAGGGCTGGTTCTAGCTTTGTTAGAAAGAGTATCATGTACTATATGATGTCTCTCTTTTTTTTTTTTACTTTGTTGGATTGAGCCCAAATTCTGGCTAGAAAAGAACTACATTAAATGATGACCTGGACCTATTCACTGGCTTCCCGGTGATCTGTAACATGCTGCTGGATTTTTAAAGAAACCCTATTCAAATTTCAGATAATGGTCCTTTTATATTGACCAATGTTAAAGGCATTTATCAGGAACAAACAAAGTTTTCCAGATAATTGTCTGTTATACTGTATGCGGAGGTGAGAGCTGCAGTTACATGCAGCAAACATTTCCTCTTTATGGGGATGAGTGAACACTACTGCAATCACTCGTTCCCATACACATTAATAGTTTCTAAGCAGCAGATTGCTGTTCGCACTAAGACAATGCTTTTTGGTGCCACCTGAAAGACACGATTACCAGACGAATAAGCGATTGCTTCTTCATCGGGGGATCGCAGACACCTGTACACAGGGCAGTTATTGGGACAAGTGTTTCATCAAATGCTCATCCCTGATAATTGACCAAATCACCAGTCCATGTAAAAAGACTATTATGTTTAACAGAATATATTTATATCTAATGCATAAGTCCACATTTGCTGAGATTTAACATTTTGACAGTTGAAGCATAAGCTCTTTTCAGACTGTGTCTTTTGTGTCTTCACTGTATAGGCAGGAAAATCTATTAGGCTACTTTCACACTAGCGTTTCTATTTTCCGGTATTGAGATTCGTCATAGGGTCTCAATACCGGAAAAACACCTCCGTTTTGTCCCCATTCATTGTCAATGGGGACATAACGTAACAGAACGGAATGCTCCAAAATGCATTCCGTTCTCATACCGGAGAGCAAACTGCAGCATGCAACAGCAACTCCATGAAAGGTAGTATAACTAAAATGAACCCCAAAAATGGCAAACATGGCATTATTTGTTGTAATGTCAGTTTCCAGGACTGCGGCAGATTATCCAGTTTCATCAAAGGCCACCCCAATCATTAATCTACAGGAAATAGATAGGTTAAATAAGTTAAATTTTTCCATTTTATGGGGATGTTTGCAGGAAGTGAAGGGTTCGTAGGGCCTCTTGGGAGTGAAACAGTCCTCTGGATACAAGTCGTCTGGTATGTTGTAAGGAATGCCTGACGTCAATTGTTTCCTCTGTGTAAAATGGGGTCACTTCTCTTGGCTGAACCAGGCAATATAGTCTAAATGATTATTTAGCAGATCATGTGCCAACTGGAACAATAAATTGCTCCTGTTAAAATGGAAGACGGATTGGTCACTGATCATCGGTACAAATTACCACTAAAACCATATTAACAGTCGTCCAGTTATCCAGACTTCTGGATTGCCTTCTACTGTGATTTTCATCCAATATATCATACAAGGGATGAATTATTGCACTTCTGCATCAGTCTCTATTAGGGGGCCCTCGTTACATATTCCATTAAAAAGCAGGACAAAATAGCACAGCCTGCTACTCCATTTTGCCAAGTAAAATGCTGGACTTTTTGACAGAAATCCAATGGACTCCGTGATAGTCAGTGGAGTCCACTAGGTGGTCTTTGTTTCCATCGTATGACAGATCCTGCACTGCATTTTTCAGTTTCTTGTTCCTAGAACAGGTGCCACCTGTCTATTAATGCATGGACAGTCGGTAAAACAGGGCACTTTTGTCCAGCGCTTATAGATTGATGCGTCTGTGCTTTGTTCTGAAGCTGGAGGAGCTTGTGAAGGTCATTGTGATTGGAAATATCATGAGTTTACCCTACACAGTGAATGCGTGTTTAGTCCACTTTTATGCTTCCGCCAACTTAATGCTCCTTAGATGGGAATAGAGACATAAGCCAACACCAACTTTTACCATGCTATGAATTATAGATGAAAAGTATTCCTATGCAATGAACAGGGCATTTCAAATAAAGTGTTATTGCAATGTGAACACAGGTCCACTGCATTTTCCTCTCTGGTAGTGCCCCTGGCCATCTATCTTCTGCTCCACCTTCTCCTGCATTCAGAGGAGGACTAACATGCTCCTTAGCTTCCCTGCTCTTAGTGTCTGTGTGGTGATCTTATAGTGCAACGGGTCAGACACCTTTTATTCATTCCATCCCTACTTTTACATTCATAGTAATATATAGCTAGATCTGTAGACAGTATAGAAGGAAATTGGAGGGGCATTATATACCATGTGTATCTAAGGAGTAAGGAGCTATGTATGAAGGACTATTTACTACGCAGGAGAGAAAGGGATTGCATCCTGGAAGATGTAGGTGTTTGATGGGCTGCTGACCACCCTCAGAAAGGGAAAAAAGTCCCCCAGATAAGCAAGTAAAAAAAGAGTTTTAAGTTTTTGGGATAAACCCTTTAAATATCACTTTAGTTATATAGTGGCATAAAGGAAACGGACAAAATTTTACAAATCTTAGTAGCTTTTGCTGCAGCTAATCAATGGCCTCAGCAGGTTTTGTGTTCAATAACGGTACCCTAACTGTAAAAGCTCAATGACTGATAGCCTTCTGTATACGTGTGTACATACAATGGATAAAGGTGGCACCGTGGTCATTATAGATACTCACAAGTATATATCACTGTGGTGATTATATGTTGCTTGGGCACATGACACCACTGTGACCAGTCATTGGCTGCAGATGTACATGTGACCCTGTCCATCCCCGGCCAGAAGTGAACTGGCCAGTGACTGCAAGATCACTGAACGGATCCAGGGTGCTGTAATGGAGCGGCGGAAGCAGGTGAGTATGACTTTTTTTTCACATGGTACTAGTTAGTTAAAAAGGCCTATAATTCTGGAAAAACCCTTTAACTACTTACCAGATAGGTTTGGTTTGCATGCTGTTGGTGGATTATTGCCAGATGATCTCCTGGAAGAAAACAGGTAAAAACTACTATGAAACCGGCCTCATAAAAGTTGCTGGTTGTTCAATATACTATAAGGTATGTGTGTTCCTTGTATACTATACAGAACTTAGTATATTACATTGCTACTACTCAATGTAACTGGATTCAATCTACGAGAATGTTTAATCACAATACAACTACTTCCACAAGTACTTGTACTGTCATATACAAATACTGTGGACTGCATTGTTCAGCTAAATATTCTCTCTGTGGTAGCAGTTATGTAAAATAAGAAGAAAAACAAGAAATATTAATCTCTCACTTGTTAGACACTCTGTCCTGAAGGTGAGTTAGCATGGCAAAGTTGCTCCGCACAGTTCGAAGGCTTGCCAGAACCTAAAACAGATCCAAGATTATAGTCTGACCAAGACAACTGCTAACTAACAGAAGAAGAGTAAGCCAAATCGGTGTCTTCACTCTGAGGAGCTGTCCCATGAATGAAAATTAATTTACACTGTTAAATAAAGCAAAATATTTATAGTTATATACAGTTTTCAATTGGAATCATTTAATAAAATGTCCCTTTGCCCAGATATTGCAGTTATATATGGTTATTGTTCTATTGATTCCCTCTGAGAATGTTCACCTGTTGTGCCCAATGCTGGTGATCACACATGCCCATTAGCTCAGTCCCAATGCTTGTATCCTCTTATACAGAGGTAGCTGTGAGCGATACCTGCTATTGTGGAAGCCAGTCATTAAAGGGATTTTCCGCTTTTCCCATATTCATGACCCATTCCCAGGAGAGGTCATCAATATCACATCGGTGGGCTTCCAACTCCTGGAACCTCCAGCAAACAGCTGTTTGAATAGAACCCAATCCTCTTGCTCGCATTCGACATTGCAGCGGCTGTGCACTGCAATTACTGCTCCTCTGTCCCATTCACTTCAAGGGGACACAGTAACTACAACCCATTGATTGGCATGGCTAGACATGCTGAGAGCAGAGCTGTGTCCTAGCATCTACAGTCATGGCCAAAAGTTTTGAGAATGACACAAATATTCTATTTTCACATGATCTGCTGCCCTCTGGTTTTTATGTGTGTTTGTCAGATGTTTTTATCACATACAGAAATATAATTGCAATCATATTATGAGTAACAAAAGCTTATATTGACAGTTAGAATGAGTTAATGCAGCAAGTCAATATTTGCAGTGTTGACCCTTCTTCTTCAGGACATCTGCAATTCTCCCTGGCATGCTCTCAATCAACTTCTGGACCAAATCCTGACTGATAGCAGTCCATTTTTGCACAATCAATGCTTGCATTTTGTCAGAATTTGTAGGTTTTTGTTTGTCCACCCGTCTCTTGATGATTGACCACCAAGTTCTCAATGGGATTAAGATCTGGGGAGTTTCCAGGCCATGGACCCCAAATCTCTATGTTTTGTTCCCTGAGCCATTTAGTTATCACCTTTGCTTTATGGCAAGGTGCTCCATCATGCTGGAAAAGGCATTGTTGATCGCCAAACTGCTCTTGGACGGTTGGGAGAAGTTGCTCTCGGAGGACATTCTGGTACCATTCTTTATTCATGGCTGTGTTTTTAGGCAAGATTGTGAGAGAGCCGATTCCCTTGGCTGAGAAGCAACCCCACACATGAATGGTTTCAGGATTGCTTTACAGTTGGCATGAGACAAGACTGGTGGTAGCACTCACCTCGTCTTCTCCAAATAAGCTGTTTTCCAGATGTCCCAAACAATTGAAAAGGGGATTCATCAGAAAAAATGACTTTACCCCAGTCCTCAGCAGTCCACTCCCTGTACCTTTTGCAGAATATCAGTCTGTCCCTGATGTTTTTTCTGGAGAGAAGTGGCTTCTTTGCTGCCCTCCTTGAGACCAGGCCTTGCTCCAAGAGTCTCTGCCTCACAGTGTGTGCAGATGCACTCACACCTGCCTGCTGCCATTCCTGAGCAAGCTCTGCACTGCTGGTAGCCCGATCCCGCAGCTGAAACACTTTTAAGAGACGGTCCTGGCGCTTGCTGGTCTTTCTTGGGCGCCCTGGAGCCTTTTTGGCAACAATGGAACCTCTCTCCTTGAAGTTCTTGATGATGCGATAGATTGTTGACTGAGGTGCAATCTTTCTAGCTGCGATACTCTTCCCTGTTAGGCCATTTTTGTGCAGTGCAATGATGACTGCACGTGTTTCTTTAGAAAGAACCATGGTTAACAGAAGAGAAACAATGATTCCAAGCACCAGCCTCCTTTTAAAGTGTCCAGTGGTGTCATTCTTACTTAATCATGACAGATTGATCTCCAGCCCTGTCCTCATCAACACCCACACCTGTGTTAATGGAGCAATCACTGAAACGATGTTAGCTGGTCCTTTTAAGGCAGGGCTGCAATGATGTTGAAATGTGTTTTGGGGGATACAGTTCATTTTCTAGGCAAATATTGACTTTGCAAGTAATTGCTGTTAAGCTGATCACTCTTTATAACATTCTGGAGTATATGCAAATTGCCATTATAAAAACTGAAGCAGTAGACTTTGTAAAAATTAATATTTGTATCATTCGCAAAACTTTTGGCCATGACTGTACATATCATGTATTCCATACACTATAGCTTTACCACATTGAGATCAGCTCAGAAAGCTAATATACATATTACTGCTTTAGGGCTCATGCACACGACTGGTGCCAGCCCGTGCCCGTATTGCGGCCCGCATACGCCAAGTCCGCAATACACAGGCACCGTCCAGGTGCAGCCCGCATCATGGACCCATTCACTTCCGCAATCACGGAGATGCGGAACGGAGGCTCGGATCGGAGTAGCACATGCACTACTTTTTTGCAGTGCGGACCATCGGATGCGGATTTTTGGACCCCATTCAAATGAATGGGTCCGTGATCCGCATGCGGCGGCCCCAATGTCAGTGCCCATGTGTTGTGGACCGCAGATTGCAGTCCACAGCACGGGCACTGAATTCGTGTGCATGAGCCCTTATTCATAGGCACAATATATGATTATAAAGAATATAAGGGAGATATATCAAACTGGTGTAAATGAAAACTGGCTTAGTTGCCCTTAGTTTCCATCTTTCATTTTCTAAAGATATTCTGAAAAATGAAATGTGGAATCTAATTGGTTGCTATGGTCAACTAAGCTAGTTTTCATCTACATCTGTTTTGATAAATCAACCCTAATGAGTGCACTAAACGTGGCTTACTCTCAATAGTGCTCTACACATTAGGAGGACATTTTGAGAGGAAATCCCAGGAGGTGCCATAACAAGTATGTGACATCGATGTCTAGCCACAGTTGCAATTTTTAAAAAATGACTCCAACTGAAAGCGTGTATCGCCTGATCTAACAGACTAGTATTTAATCCTTTCCTGGGTTGCTTTTGGCCTTCCTTTCAAGTTTTGGAATGCTGTATTCTAAAGATGATTCTTTTTTTGACTGGATCCCAACATTTTTGCTGCTTTTTTTTTTCAGAACACTTGTGGGGTCATTTATCAAACTGGTGTAAAGTAGAACTGGCTTAGTTGCCCACAGCAACCAATCAGATTCCACCTTTCATTCTTGACAACTCCTTTGTAAAATAAAAGGTGGAATCTGATTGGTTACTATGGGCAACTAAGCCAGTTCTACCTTACACCAGTTTGATAAACGACCCCATTGGTGCTTCTTTATTTTTTAAAACTGGAGTAGATGTCAATTAATTTTGTGGGTTTCTTTTTTGGGGGGAGGGGGGAATGGTCAGAAACAGGAATATACAGTTTCTCCCCATCTTGCTATGCCTTGTTGTAAAGTAGTGTGCTATGTGTGCATTGTGTAACATATCACGCGCTACAATGCTGAAAAGAAAAATCCTGTTATAGCCTTCAATGTATCTCCCACCTTTTGCTTCAGACACAACCTCTGTATATGGATGATAATCTTCCAAAAACAGAATTTTTTTTAGTAAAGATGAAAAGGTAGATAGGGCTGGCGTAGAACAAAGATTGGTGTCTGTAGTAATTATTGCATGTTTGGGGTAACATTACATTCTGCCTGCCAGGAAAGTATTAATGCCTGACACCTATGCAAAACCTGTTTGTGTCATGTGTCTACATTTTTTACATTTTTAGAAACTTTATTTCTTTTCTTTTTTTAAACATTTTACTTTTTTTTATTTTTTATTACGTGGCCAAAGTTTGCAGGGAACAGACTATCTATGTTTCCTGTTGTCCACATATAGAGATTACTGATAATTGGGAACAGGGAACATAGTGGTAGCAGCCCATAGATCACTGTTACATCAATTTGTACACATGTACATGCAGAGAAAATGCAGATCTCATCTTCTGTGCATGCCTCCAAACCCCCGCCACACAGGGAATGGTTTAGTTGGCTATAGCAACCAATCAGATTCCAGCTTAAATTTTTCACAGCTTCTTTGAAAAATGAAAGGTGGGATCTCATTGATCACTATGGCCAACTAAGCTAAGTTTCCTTTACAGCGGTTTTGATAAATATCCCTCAATGCATTGTAGGACTAGCTTCATAAATCTCTCCCACTGTGCCTGGCTTACCAGTGAATTACCTGATGACAGATTCCCGTACATTTACATGGCTTGGTCTTGAAGGGGTCAATAGTACAATAACCCGTTTAAGATATGGGAAAGCCATCATAACAGACAACAGGAATTTCAAGATTTTTTTTTTGTGGTTTTTGTACCCTAACTATAATTTTATACTACTGCAGTTTTATGAATTTATTATTATATATGGCTGCGAAGTGCTTTTATTCTGCCTGCTTTCCATTACAAGTGCAGGTCATTTTGATTGCATTATCTTCTAAAACAAGTCAGAACTTGTGCAATATTTGAGGGAAAAAAACCCTTAGTGTGCCTCCAAGTAAGACGTCCATGGAATGGGGGCTGCAAACTACCGTATTTTTCGCCCCATAAGATGCACTCCCCCCCCCCCCCAAAATTGGAAATGCGGGAAAATGCTCCTGGGCCTTATGGGGTGAATGCTAATGAGCGCTTCCATTATGGAAGCGCTCATTAGCACTAGAGGACCAGGAAGCGGGGAAGGCTCTGTACTCACTGCTTCCTGGTCCTTCGTTTGGCTGTGCAGGGCTGCGCACAGCGTGATGGCGCTCTGTGACCTCATGGCGCATGCCGGTCACATCACAGCCGCAGCAGGAAAAAGACAAAGCGCGGGCGAGGAGCCGCTGCGTCCAGGAGCAGGAGAGGTAAGTGGCTTTTTTATTTTAACTGAGGCATCCTGGGCTCATAATGGGGGCTAATACAAGGCATGGGGGCTGAACAGAGGCATAAGAAGTCATATGGGGGCTGAATAGAGGCACGGGGACTCATGGGGGCTGAAGTGAGGCATGTGGGCTGATATGGGGGCTGAAGTGAGGCATGGGGCTGATATGGGGGCTAATTACAGGCATGGGCCTCACATGGGGCTAATTACAGGCATAAGGAGCTGATATGGGGGCTAATTACAGGCATGGGAGCTGATGAGAGGCATAGGGGTTGAAGAGAGGCATAGATGTTCATATGGGGGCTGGTGAGGCATGGGGGTCTTATCTGAGGTCAGATTGGGGGTCATTCACATTGGGGTCTGAGCTGAGGTCTGATTGGGGGTCTGATCTGAGGTCTTATTGGGGTCTTATTAACATTGGGGGACTAATTGGGGCTGTGAGCTGAGGTCTGATTAACATTGGGGGTCTGATTGCTGGTCTGACCTGAGATCTAATGAAAAAATATTTTTTCTTATTGTCCTCCTCTAAAACCTAGGTGATTCTTATGGGCCGGTGTGTCTTATAGGGCGAAAAATACGGTATGTACAATAACATACAACCATGTGCATTCAGAGGTAAATTACTCACCTGTGCAAAAGGGGTCACTATCATGTCTTCTCCATGCCTAAAAGAGAGATCCACAGATACATTTAACATCAGTGGTGGTTTACATCACAGTTTTCCTGGTCTACAGCTTCCAACATAGTAAGCAGTCAGAGCACTGCTAACCCTTGATATTATTGTATGTGTTACGTTATTACTACTCTGGAGATCTTTTTTCACTTACATGGGTTGCAGACCTCTTGTCATCATTATAGGTGAACATATCAAAGAGTAAATATTCCTCTTTATACTACTGTATATTGATGGGCATTAGTTAAAATGAGCTCATGTTCCTGATTATCACATTTCCTATACAGTATATATACTCACAAGTCGCTGGCAATAGACGAGTTCCTTGACATGGCTTTAGGAGAAAGGTCATAGTCACTGTCAGATCGGTAAAGAAAAGACTCTCTTCTCTGACTGTGCGGAAAGTTTCCCTGCAGAACCAGTCCCGATCCTGGACTGGCCTGCGGGTCCAAGGGGCTTCTGCCTGCTGATAAGCCATTTTCAACATCAAAGCTGAAAGAAAGGTAAAAATAATAATAATCAAAATACACCAGACATCTATATGGTAGTTGCCATATATTCTATATTTTCATACCATGAAATTTTTTTTTAAATAATTGGTCTTCAAAGGCTATGTACACCTTTGGGGGCAATTTTTTTTTATAACTGCAATTACGGTCAAAACTCATTTTTTCAATTGGTCTTGAATATCGAGCTGTTCTTTCTAATTTCACTTTGTGGTCATCTAATAAACCTTATCTCTAAATTACTAAGAGGTTCTAAACACTTATTTAAGCCACATTCTTATCAGTAAGATAAGGATTGACCTTTAATGAGTGTTTATAATGTTAGAGACCAACTGAAAATAATTATTTTTCCCTAATAATGAGTACAATGCAAGGATAAAAAAGGTAATATTCATAGGAAACATTTTTAAAGAATTTTAGCAGTTTTTCAGTTTGGCAGGATTATATAATTGAAAACTAAATACAACACAATGCCCTTCTGTAGCACTCAACACAGAGATACAACTGTAGAGATGATCCCACTGTTATTTTACTTCTGCTGCAAAAGAAATATCTTAATTACTAGCAAAACAGTAGATGTATAATTTAGAATGACGGTAGAACAACTGATAGGCCTAGGTAAAGATGTCCAGAGAAAAGCATTGCACCTAGACTAATGTATGATGCTTTAATTGAGTCACTATAGAGGTCTTACAGGGTTTGCCTTACTAAAGCTGGCCATACACATTCAATAGCTGTCAGCAAACAGTTATGTCACCCGACTGTCTCCTGGCTTGGCTTGGCTGAATGTGTATTCTATTGGGAGAGTGGAGAAAGCCACTGTCAGACACTTATGGCAGAGGCTTATCCCTAGGGAAAACAAAAGGATTCAGCAAAAATATTCATTTTGCCCAGTCCTTCTCTGCCACATGATCTGTTAGGCAGGGGCATAGCTATAGGGGGTGCAGATGTAGAAGTCGCTACCGGGCCCAGGAGCCTGAGGGGGCCCAAAGACCCTTGTGCCTCAAAAGATAAAAACCAGTATTATAGAAAGTGCATGCTAAGAGGGCTCTGTTATAGATTTTGCACTGGGGCCCAGAATCTCCAAGTTACACCTCTGCTGTCAGGGGAGAGTCGGTAGCTCCCCCACACATTACAGTGCTAGCCAAACCCGTTTTTGGTGAATTCAGCTGACTAAAGGCTAATGTGTATGAGAACCTTTAAAGTCAAAACAAAGGAGGAAGTTAGGAGCCAGGATAGTAGTAAAATACATGCATTGACTTAAAAAAATGATATCCCCAAAACCATCCATTCACATATAGGCTGTTAATATGTGGTAAGCAACTATGGTAGTGTCTCTTTAAAGAGGTACTCCAGTATTTTGATATTGATGGCCTATCCTCATTATGAGGGAACCGAACCCGAGTTTGGGAAATGTTTTTTTTTACAGTGGAAATCAATTTATGATTTCAATTCACGTAATTTATTACGTGAAGTCTCACGAGACTTCGCAAAGTAATAACTTAGTCTCATAGGAGCCAATACATTCTAATACTGTATGGAGCGTTCACTCCGTACAGTATTCCAACAAAGTTTTATGCAAATCAACTTCGGATGAAACATTCGCTCATCCCTACTCACTATAGGCCATCAATATTAGATCAACGGGGTCTAACATCCCGCACCACCAACGATCTGGTGTTACCTTGTAGCTCCAGTGCCTAATTTGGATGCTGCAACTACACAGCCCTGTCCATGTGTAGTGGACAGAGCTGGTAATTTCAACTCCCACTGCAGTTGCCAGCTCCGTCCAGTACACAATAGACGGAAAAGTGCAGTTGTCGCACCTGATCAGCAGGGGTGTAGTAGACACCCATTGATCAAGTGCTTGCCGGGTCCAATAGAGGAAGTGGCTTCTGTCTTCTCCTCAGGGTCCCCGGTTGTCAGGAAAGCCAGTGAGCTTACCTGCTCCGCAAGCCTGCAGAGGCAGGAGCTTTAATCCCACAGCGTACATGACAGCATTTCAGATGAAAGCCCAGCACCAAGCGTTGTACATGTCAGCTTCTGAGATGCTAATATGGCTGCACTTCCTGTCAAAAAGTTTTTAAAAAAAACATACTGCTCTAACATCTATCGGTAGTTTTCTGCCTTATGTAAGAAAAGTCTGAGGTAAAATCTGCAGTGGATTCCATCACTGATAAAAGAAGTTTTTCTGCTGCATAACCTGAAATCAAAGCACCAATAACAGCTTCCCATTTACTTCAATGAGGAAAACGCCACTCTTTTTATGCGGTGTGAGCATACCCTGACTGCTGTCGATGAAGACTCTTGATTTAGGTCAGGACATCTTTTTGGAAACTGTTTTGTGTCCTCTAATGTGTTCAGAAGAGTAAAGACAGAACATGCTGTATCAGACCATGTGACTGATCAGGGCAGTGCAGAATATTTTAGGACTGATCTTGTGGGAGCCAGTGACCTACCGACTCATGTGATTAGTATGGATAGGATAGCACAGGCTGTGTCTTCATGTGAACAGAATAACAGCTGGTGGGACATACATCAAATAAGATAATGAATAGGATCCACCAAAAATTAAATTAGCTAATGCTGAATTTGCTAGGATAGGAACAGTCTGCACATGTAGTTATAGTAGATTCTCTCTTTGCCCACTGTGCAGGACACATGGATTCTAGGCCAAACCATGAAAAGGGGTATATAAGACAGTGTTTATTATATCCAACAAATATTTTTAAAAGAAGAGATTTTCATGGACCAGTAGTGAGTGATATTAGTCATACACATCAAAGTCCAACATCTTGACCACCTCTCCATGCTCCCCAGCACCAACCTTGCCACCAGGGTAGAATATATGAAGACCTTCTGTACTGAATTGTGTAACTCATACAATGAGGTGGAGAGGAGCAAGACTTTATGAAGACTCATTTACAATAAGCCATTGCCAATAAGCAATCTCCACAACAAGTTCATTAAAGAGAATCTGTCACCAGGAAATTCACTGTTAAACCAGGTACAATGACTTGTACCTTTTCCTCAGAGATACGTTGCTTCTTTCTGAAGAAAACGTACTTTTAAAGTGTTAGTCAGAATTAAATAAAAATTTGGGCAGCCCCTGTAAAAGAAGCCATATTCACCACTTTTCTTCTCTGCTCTGCATTTTGGTCCTGCCCAAGGCTGACAATCTTTCCAGCTACAGCGGTGACGTTACGTGCACACAGGACACCATTTGGCCAATCACTGACCTCAGCAGTATATGGGACGTCACCTCTGTGGCCAGGGAGACAAACAGCAGCGGAGATCATTGAAGTACAGAACTGGAAGAAGCAGGAAAGAAAAGGGGCAAGTATCAATTCTTTGGTTATTTCAGACCATTTACAGGAGCTGCACGAGTTTTTATTCAACCCTGACAACTCCTTTAATACTTATGCAAAGTAGCAGTTAAAGGGGTTGTGCCATAAACTACTTTTCACTCTAAAGGATAGTCATCAATTACTCTAGCTCCCATTCCCCCTTGGATAGTTTTTTTCCAAATTGACCTCATTAGCAGTTTTCTCTGATCCCCCCATGCTTGAGTCTTACTTCCTGGTTTGTCATGTGTCTGCTGTCACATCGTGCCTTAGGGAAGTGACATCAGTAGGTCATGTGGCACTAACGATGCCCCTTGTTCCTACCAATGATGTATTTGCATCCTATATCACAAGGCTCCAATGCAGGATGTAACCTACAGTACCTGAATACTAAAGGGCACAATGGTAGGATAATGACTTTAGAATAAGGCTACTTTCACACTAGCGTTTTTAAATTCCGGTATTGAGTTCCGTCAAAGGGGCTCAATACCGGAAAAAAACGCTTCAGTTTTGTCCCCATTCATTGTCAATGGGGACAAAACTGAACTGAAGACAACGGAATGCTCCTGAAAGCATTCCGTTCCGTCTTCAGACCGGAGAACAAACCGCAGCATGCTGCGGTTTGCTCTCCGGTCCAGGCATCCGCACCAAGACGGATCCGGGATGACCCCCAATGGAAGTCAATGGGGACGGATCCGTTTGGTGTGGACACACCAGTAATCCGGATCTGTCCTCCATTGATTTCCAATGGGGGGTCATTCCGGATCCGGCATACATACACACAGACTACATACAAACAAACATACAGACATACATACAAACATACAGACATACATACATACTCACATACTCCCGGGACGCCGGCAGCAGGTCTTCACGCGCCTCCTGCACGCTGCGATGACGTTTCCCCACTGCGCCCAGCAGAGGGCGCTGTGGGGAATCGTCATCACTGCGCGCAGGAGGCGCGTGAAGACGTTCTGCCGGCGTCCCGGGAGTATGTGAGTATGTATGTTTGTATGTATGTCTATATGTTTGTTTGTATGTAGTCTGTGTGTTGTTTTAATGTGTGTCATGTGTGGGGCCGGAGCGCTGCTCCGGCTCCACATATGTATAGCGTTAGCACGGATCCGTCGGCACCCTTTAGGTGCCGGATCCGTGCTAACGGTAGTGTGAAAGTAGCCTAAGGCAGTTTTGATAAATGGTGATATTTGGGGGAAAGTGATAAAACACTGATATCGGTTGGATGGGATACATTTATATTAGTGACACAACCCATTTAAGTGTACTGATTGCAAGCCCAAACCACTCTTGCTCCTTCTGCTTCCTCTGGCAGTCCCCTTGCTCCTTCTTGATTGGCAGGACCAGACTCATGCACTGTCACCTTGCCTGAAAGCGATCATTACATTCAGGTGAATTAGCGCTACAAGGCATTGTGACTATTTTTATAGCGGCAGCAGCATATGTGACCCCCCTCCTAAGGTCTACAGGATGGGGACTGTAAGATCATGGAGAGGAGCCAGGGTGCCAGAATGGAGAGGTGGGAGCAGGTGAATATGTTTTTTTTTTTTAAAATTAGGGACAACACGCTCCTCGGGCTAGTTAAAAAAAGTAACAATAATGCTGGACAACCTCTTTAAACTGACAATCTAAATGGCTGCATTGCCTCTTGTAAAAATGGCTGTCTAAATAAAACAAAAATAATACCAGTACATCTGGAAGTATGACAAATGACAACTAAAGATCTGAAACATCTGAAAAGGAGTATGACATGTCTCAAGACGTTAAAGCTCACAAGTGCAAGGTCACCAAGCTATATTTGTATCTCATGGGACAAAAATAGATGATACATAGGTATTTGTAGCACATAATGACTATATAAGACTGACTGTGGAGAGCTGCATTGCAATACCTACCTCTTCCTCAGTTACACTTGTACTGTCTTGCTCCAACTGGGTATTAAATGTCAACAAGGATCCCTCATGCCCTGTTACCATTATTCAGCCAGGGGAAAAGAAATGTAAAATGCTACTTCATTCTCTTTCATTACACAAAAGAAAATATATTTTACTAAAATGGGGCATCATTAGGTCTTACAACCCCAAATTAACGGTGCGGCAGGTCGAGCATACACACTCATTTATCGCTATGGGACCTGTTGTGCTACGTTTGTGTCAATTCCATCTGGTTTCAGTTTTTTTGTTTTTTTTACAGTAGACAGGGCCTTTTCTTCTGTCAAAAATAACTGAAACCTAACTAAAATGACAAGAACTAACCACAACTCATGCTCAAAATAACCCATGCAAACAAATGGAGATAGCAATCATTTTCAGTTTTTTTGTTCCTCTGATGGGCCAGCAAGATGAAAACCACAACACAACTTTGACTTACCACAGGATATCTATCCCTCTCAATCTCACACCCAGTGCAGTTGATGCAGAAGTAATCCTCATTATCTGTTTGCCCATCTGTCTATGTCTAGCCATATACACTCATTGACAAAAAAAAATAACAAACCTAGATAGAAATGTCAGATTGCTGCAATACTCTGCATACAGTTATGTCTCAGGGAGATATGTAAATTATTACAGATGCAGTCTGATTAGACACTGGGTCCTGCCACAAGAGGGCGTAAAAGTGCTTCCCCTGCTGCCCTATTAAAAGGCTCTCAGAGGCTACTTTTGGATATTTTTGGTGACTCCTAGACATGCCTCTATGATGCACTTGAAGACATTTTGCCCAGTTTACAGACTTTGAAAGGGGGTGCATCATTGGACTGAGAGAAGCAAGATGGGTGCTTCAACAAAATGCCCACCGTTTGCGCCGTTATGACTTAGCTGTTAGGAGTGTTGGGAGCAGTGGTTGCAAAACAGAACATGCACACTGCAAACAGGATTTGGACGGCGCAGACAAACCACCGTTTTGTTGGTTTTGTTGTCCAACATCCAGACACAAATGGCACCTTCATTACACACCAGTCCAGTTACCTTTTAATAGCACATATGATTCAATAAATATCAGTTTTTCCTGCATCGGAGTTCCACCACACCCCATTTCAGAAAGACACGCCCGTTCATCATGCAGAATGATAAAATGACCTTCATTACACACCCCATATAGTGGTCATATACCAGGCACTCTGCAGACCATATAATCAGTTATATCCAGTGTCTCACAAATATAAATACAAATAAAGCCCTTGAAAAATTAAATGAGGACAAAGACACAGTTTGAAAAGCACTGTATTAAAAATTATTAATAGTATTAGTCACCTCAGGGTCCTGTGGCCTGAAAAATCACAGTTGGCGTACAGTACTCTGCATTAGTACGACCATGGAACTCCGTGCTAATTGCTATATTCATATCATTTAGACATCTGCAGCATCAAAATGTTTACAGGTTTATTTCTGGTGAGCAGGGCTATAGCCTGCTCATTGCCGAGAATAACAGGACGGCCTAGTGCTGGGGCTTTAACACCTTAAGGACCCAGCCATTTTTCACCTTAAGGACCAGGCCATTTTTAGCAAATCTGACATGTCTCACTTTATGTGGTGATAACTTTAGAACGCTTTTACTTATCCAGGCCATTCTGAGATTGTTTTCTCGTCACATATTGTGCTTCATGACAGTGGTAAATTTGAGTCAAAATATTTCATTCTTATTTATAAAAAAAATACCAAATTTACCAAAAATTTAGAAAAATTAGCAAATTTCCAAATGTCAATTTCTCTACTTTTAAAATACATAGTAATGCCTCCAAAAATAGTTATGACTTTACATTCCCCATGTGTCTACTTCAGGTTTGGATCACTTTGAAAATTACATTTTATTTTTTTGGGACGTTAGAAGGCTTAGAAATTTAGAAGCAAATCTTGAAATTTTTCACAAAATTTCCAAAACCCACTTTTTAAGGACCAGTTCAGGTTTGAAGTCACTTTGTGAGGCTCCATCAGAAACCACCCAAAATGACCCCATTTAGAACTACACCCCTCAAGGTATTCAAAACTGATTTTACAAACATTATTAACCCTTTAGGTGTTCCACAAGAATTAAAGGAAAATGTAGCCAAAATTTCCGAATTTCACTTTTTTGGCAGATTTTCCATATGAATCATTTTATTCTGAGAATAAAGCAAGGGTTAACTGCCAAAGAAAACTCAGTAATTATTACCCTGATTCTGTAGTTTACAGAAATGCCCCATTTGTCATCATAAACTGCTGTACAGGCACACGGCAGGGCGCACAAGGAAAGGAACGCCAGGGCAGATTTCACTGGAAAAAGTTTAAGTTGCCATGTCACATTTGATGCACCCCTAGAGTAGGAAACTCCAAAAAACTGACCCCATTTTGGAAACTACGGGATAAGTTGGCAGTTTTGTTAGTGCTATTTTAGGGTACATATGATTTTTGGTAGCTCTATATTACACTTTTTGTGAGGCAAGGTAACAAAAACTAGCAGTTTTGGCATTGTTTTTATTTTTTGTTATTTACAACATTCATCTGACAGGTTAGATCGTGTGATATTTTTATAGAGCAGGTCGTTACGGACGCGGCAATATCTAATATGTATGCTTTTTTTATTTATTTAAGTTTTACACAATATTTTTGAAGCACAAAAAAAATCACATTTTAGTGTCTCCATAGTCAGAGAGCTGTAGTTTTTTTATTTTTTGGGCGATTGTCTCAGGTAGGGGCTCATTTTTTGCGGGATGAGATGACGATTAGATTGGTACTATTTTTGGGGGCATACGCTTTTTTGATCGCTTGGTATTACAATTTTTGTGATGAAATGTGACAAAAAATGACTTTTTTTAGACAGTTTTTATTTTTTATTTTTTACAGTGTTCACTTGAGGGGAGAGATCATGCTATATTTTTGTAGAGCAGGTTTTTACGGACGTGACGATACCTAACATGTATACTTATTTTTATTTTTTTAAGTTTTACACAATATCATTTTTGAAACAAAAAAAATCATGTTTTAGGGTCTCCATAGTCAGAGAGCTGTAGTTTTTTTATTTTTTGGGCGATTGTCTCAGGTAGGGGCTCATTTTTTGCGGGATGAGATGACGGTTAGATTGGTACTATTTTTGGGGGCATGAGCTTTTTTATCGCATGGTATTACATTTTTTGTGATGAAATGTGACAAAAAATGACTTTTTTTAGACAGTTTTTATTTTTGAATTTTTTACGGTGTTGACTGGGCGGGCTGGATCATGTGATATTTTAATAAAGCAGGTTTGGCGATACCTAATATGTATATATATATATTTTTTTTCTATTTTTATGTGTTTCTTTATGGGGAAGGGGCTTTTTTCTATTGAAACTTTATTTTTATTTTATTTTTTTTTTTGTTAAAACACTTTTATTTAACTTTTTTTTTTAACATTTCACTTATGTCCCAGTAAGGGACTTTAACATTTCAGGGTCTGATCCCTGATTGAATGCAGCACAATACATCTGTATTGTGCTGCATTCAACTGTCAGCGTCTCTCACTGTGAGACACTGACTGTTGCCTAGGAGACCCAGCGCTGTGGCTGGGTCTCCTGGGCTTCCGTAGATGGGAGTCCCGATGCCTCTGGGCAAGGCATCGGGGCTTCCATCTCAACCATCGGGCCCCCCCCACCGCCTCACGGGGACCCGATGGCTTTAAAAGCTGCCGCAATTGCCTTGTATGCCGCGGTCAGCGTGACCGCGGTATACAAGGGGTTAATCCGCCGGCATCGGTGTAATCACCGGTGCTGGCGGATACAGCAGAGGCCCGGCTGTTAGTATCAGCCGAGCCCCTGCTGCAGATTGCGGCAGCGGGGCAGCAGCAGCACCTTAACCCTAGGACGAGAATGCTCGTCCTAGGGCGTTAAGTAACGCCATATTATGATGAGCATTCTCGTCCTAGGTCGGCAAGGTGTTAAATATAGGGACCCATAGGCTCTCCCCCATCCTCGTGAGATTTCTGCTAAATTTTCTGTCTTATTATAAAGTGGATGGTCACGTGCTTCACCTCACCCACTGTACCCGACTGCTATGTCAGACAAAGTGGATCCGATGCTTTATAAACTGTGACCATTTTTGAACATCCTATTTCTTAATCTGTTTACACCATTTTCTGACACCCTTACTATTTTTCCAGAAGAGAAAAAACAAACAAATAAACCCCAACGTCTCACTCTTTTTTATGACACCCTCACAACATATTTGGATTTAATTTTGACAGGGGATCACATTGCACATAAGGTACCCACCAATAGTTACCGCAAAGATACCGCTGGCAACACAACTCTTTTGTCTTCATCCTGCCATCCACGGCATGTTGTCAATAACATCCCTAAGGGCAAGTTTATTAGAGCCAGGCGAAATTGTTCTGATGATGACATTTTTTCAAAGGAAGCGGAGTTGGTTGCAAGCAGGCTATCTGCACGGGGATATCCAAACTGGACTCTGGAGCTGGGTAAACAGTTGGCCCTATCCAGAACCAGAAAGGATCTCATCTTTCCCAGGTCTGAAAAATTAGGACAAAAAATGAATAAAAAAGATTCTTCTCCTGTCTTTGCAACACAGTTAAGTGCAGAATATTCGCAAATATGTAACATTGTCAAAAGACATATTTCTGTCCTGAGCTATGATGAGAATTGGACAGGCATCGCAGACAATGGGATAAGATGTGTGGCCCGACGTGCTTCAACTATAGCACAACAAGTCAGTCCAAGCTTGTTTTTGGATCAACAGCAACAAAAACCTACTTGGCTTACTTATAAAGGCACCTATAGGTGTGGACATCGCATATGCACATGTTGCAATTATATTCAAACGGGTTCTTCTATTTTTTCTATAGCAAAGCAAAAATCATACCAACAACAACAATATATTAATTGCAACACTGCATATGTGGTATACTGTATCACATGTTCAATTTGTCAACTGCAGTATGTAGGATGTACCACGAACAGCCTGAAGGTCAGAATAAGGAGGCATATCTCTGATATTCCATACTCAAAAAGTCGCAATGTTTCAGCAGTCAGTTCACACTATGCACCTATGCATCAAGGTGATACAAAAGGTTTTCTTGTTTGTGACTTGGAAAGGGTTAACCCCCTAGGAGCGGTGGCGACCACAAGCGCAAGCTTCTAAATAGGGAATCCTTTTGGATTTTTCAAATGAGATGTTGTATCCCTCTCGGTTTGAATAAAAAACATGATTTGATTCTTCATTATTGATCCTTATTCATTAATGTTTATTTTCAGTATGTTTTTCCTGCAATTTTATAAATGTGCTTTTATACATGTATGTGGGAGTATTCATTCTCCGCCCACTGGTGATTAGTCTCAGCTATTTAAACCAGTGGTCTCAGATGTCCTATGACATCATGACTAAGGATCTGTATTGTGTGATCCGAAACGCATAGATAAGGACTCTGTAAGTGTTGGCTTTTAACTGTGCACTTGGATGAAGAAAATAAAGGCTGGATTTTATTTAAAAAATGTATTTAAATAATTTTTTCTTTGGAAGCTGGTCACTTTTTTTTTTTTTTTTCCCCTGTTTCTTGTGTATTTTTCCCAGAAAGTACACCAGAAATCAAGTGCCTGGCTACAGCAGATTTTGGTTCTTGCACACAAGTAGTCCAACATGTGTCACCATTATTGAGAAGTAGTAAAACATAATAATAAAAGGAATATAAACTGGTTATTACCGCAGTCATATTGACTCGCAGAATAAGGCCCACATGAAATTATTAAGAGCATAGTGAACACTGTAAAAACAATTTCCAAAAATTACACTTTTATCAATTTATTTCCCCCTCCCATTTTTCCATTCAAGATATACTAAATTAAATGGTGCCATTAAAAATTACATCTCAAAAACTAAGTCATCATACGGCCATGTGAACGGGTAAGCGGGTCCAGTCTCAATATGAGATTTGTAGAAAAAGCTTACAAAGGTGGAGAACCCCTTAAATAAATCTACCCCTTAATTTTTCTGTCTTACCCCTGTATCTAAATACAATGATCAAGAAACATTGGTTTGTTGGTTCCCTGATAACATAAAGGCCTCATGCACACAACCACATTTATTTCTATGGGACTGCAAAAAAAATGCAGACAGCACACAGATGTCATCCATGCTCTGTTCACATCCATGCGTCTGTCCCTCAAATTATAGAACATGTCCTATTTGTGTCCGTTTTCCACGTGCATGAGGCCAAACCATGCATTTTAAGGATGGACATTGACTTATAGGATAGCTACCTTGCATCTGATGGCATTAGAGGCAGAGCTTGTTAAGAGCTGATTTGCATACCCTCTTTCCAGAATTCCAGAGGAGCATGGATGGCCTATTAGCCTCCTCATGCCATTTTAGCCGCTCCCCATAAGGGATTTTGTATTAACCGAAAGAAGTAAAACACTAGTAAAGTGCTGTGTGAAGAACTGAACATTAGGTATGGCTTTCATAGGTCAAATGTGCTGCATGGTTAATGTCTAGCTGTGCTGTGGCTTGTCAGTGCTGTCAATGATCGGATGACTTTTAACAAATCTTTATTACTATGTAGCATGAAGAATCACTTCATTGAGGTTCGCGCTTCTGCATTGTGTCAAATATATGTCTGGTGTGCAGTTTAGCTCTCTCTGCTGTTTACACAAGAGCACAGATTTTTTACTTTCCCAGAACATTTCCGGGCCATAACATAAGACATCGGAAACAAAGTGAGCCAAAAATATAATCTATATTCACCTGTTTTTCACCAATACAACTAACAGCACTGCCCCACAGAAGATTGCAGACACATCCCAGACATACCTGTGTGCACTTTGTGTCTTTATTACAAGTCCAGGAAAAGCACTTTTAGGGCTTGTTCACAAGACCATGGTATTGTGGACCCGCAATACTACGGAGGCTGCCCGGCGTATGTTCCGCAATGTGCACACATGGCCGGGCACCCCATTGAAAATGCCTATATTTGTCCGCTGTTGTGGAGAAACATAGGACATGTTCTATATTTTCTTGCGGAGCCACGGCTCGGCAAGATCGCGAGCCGGCCATAGAGGTGAACGGGCCTACACCAATTCCGCAATTTTGCGGAATAGGTGCGGACCCGTTCACACGGTCGTGTTAACAGGCTCTTATTCTGCAAAAAACAGCTCCCAAGTGCCCAGCTCTGCTGCTGCTGCAAACCAGACTGAAGAGGGGAGGGCTGCTTCAGCTGCTCATATCTTGGGATTGGTAGCAGATAGAAAACCTTCGGACATTCTAAGCTTTCAAATGATACCAACATCACAGCATTATATCCAGTATATCAGAACATATAGCTGTTAGAAATTGAATCGGGAGAGAAAGCGGTTTTTAGTTACACTTTCAGCCGGGCACTTGGGAGCTGTTTTTCTGCAGAATAAAAGTGCTTTTTCTGAAAATGGAATACAGACACAGAGTGCACACAGGCATACCTCCCAACTTTTGAAAATTGCAAAGAGGGATAATGTGTGCGGCATGCATCACGGCAATTTTTTTCATACTATTCCACGCCTCTAACTCTGCTCAAAGCATAATTACTGGAGCCCCTGCAGCAATTTTCTTCTTGCGTTTCAATGTCCATATAAATATTAGCACATAAATCATCAGATTATAGAAATTTTAAGGTCCAAATTGCATCAAAAAATGAAGTTCTGGTCTAATATACAGGTAGAAACTGTACAGACACTTTAGTAAGGAGCAATTTAGTAAATTTTTAATGCACATTTATGCATTAACTCTCCAGGTCAAAAAGAGGGACATTTAAGGAATAAAGAGGGACAGAGGGACTTGGGTCAAAAAGAGGGACTGTCCCTCCAAAAGAGGGACACTTGGTAGGTATGCACAGGTATGTCTGGGATGTGTATGCAATCTTCTGTGGGGCACTGCTGTTAGTTATATACTGTAGGTGAAAAACAGGTGAAAGACTCCCTTTAAAGTAACCCTCCCAAGGGTGTCCATTTATATGTTAAGGTTGTTTTCCAGGACTTAAATATTGATGACCTTTTCACAGGTGAGTGCCATGGCTACTTCCATAGGGCAGTGATCTCAAATCAATTGGTCACATGGCCTATGTGCAGCTCAGTCCTATTCAAGTGAATGGGCCTGGGCTGCAATACAATCACAACCACTATACAATGTAGGGCACTGTGCTTGGTATGCAGAGGTGCAGCTGGACCCCCATGGATCTGATATTGAATTCCTGAAAAAAAATATTATAATGTTATTTATACACTTCCCGTCCGCCCATAGACTATAAACGTCCGGGAAGTGGTTATTTATCTCTGAATGGACGTTTCTAAACTTCCATTCAGAGATAGAAGCTGCACGCTAATCGTGCAGCTGCTGTGCCAGGGGCCCGCTGTCAGTGACAGCAGGGTACCCCATAGAGAAGGCACGGACCGTTCCTGTGTTTCCCTGCCTTCTAAATCGCGGTATACACAGCGCTCACCGAGCGCTGTGTATACAGAGCAGTAAACGCTATGTGGCTTCCTGTCCTGGCCCGGTGGTCACGTGATCGCCGGGGCCGGAAAACTGCAGGAGCTGCCGGGTCTTTCATAGACCACGATCAGCCCTGCAGTGAGGCTGTACAGCGTAGTATATTGCTGTACAGTCTCCCTGGTGGGTGGATTTCACCTGTAACTGGGGCTACTATGACAAGAAGGGGGTCATTGGTTCAAAAGTTCTAGACACAAAGTTCAAAACTTCAAAGTTCTGTGATCAGAGGAACATGGCAAATAGCTGTGCATCACAGGGAACGTTCCCAGTTGTTGTTGCAACTTTCTGTGTTGATAACTTCTGAAATTCTGGTCTTCTTTAATATGATGCATGACCTCCTTCCCCTTGATCCAATATGGCATCACATAGCAGCCTTTTTGGTGAATTAACATTTATTTAAAAACTGCTTCTGTTTTTTGAAAGCGGAAGAAAAATGAAAGTTCTAGTAATTCCATCTAGAAAATGCTTCTAGCAGATTAGCACTTACTGGAGAAGACTATGCGTTTGCGTGCAGCACTGTTCCGCAACTACAGCACAGTTTAGCTCTGAAATGAAACACTTTCTTTGTAAGGTAAATCAGCCCGGAAACATTTTCGATGAAGCTCCTCTAAGTGACACACTGAGCCATACAATATATAGTGCAACTTGTCAAAACAAAATCTAGTCTACACAAGTACTGTCTAAAGACTAGTGATGGCTCTCAGCGAACAGCAGAGGGCAGTGTTGGCACATTTACAGTATCATTCACACTATATAGGAATAAAATTATAAAATGTAAAGAGAAACTGCTGAATTTACTGTAAAAGAGGACTAAATATTGTATATATTAAATATCAACGGTGCACTCATATGTGTTGCAGGTTTATGCAAAAACAGTTGTGCACCAATTTGGAGCAATTGACCAAGGTATGGTTTGTTATCATGTTCATCTGCAATGATTATAACTATTTCGACCACAATGTTTTATGTGTAGTAAATATACACTTTTTTACTGACAAATACAGCTTTTGGGACTAAGCATGCAATTAATATGACATCAGTAGGGCAATATTTACCTACAGACAAGGGCAGACTGGGAACTGAAAGTGGCCCCGTGTAGAGGGGCCTATAATAACTACTGGGGCACTATAGAGGAGCCTATGATAACCACTGGGTCACTATAGAGGGGTCTATGATAACTACTGTGGGAAACTGTAGAGAGGCCTATGATGACTATTGGGGACAACACTGTAGAGGAGCCTATATCAACTACTGGGGCACTGTACAGGGGCCAATGATAGCTACTGGGGCACTTATAGAGGAGCCTATAATAACTACTGGGGGCACTATAGAGGGGCCTATGATAACTACTGGGACACTATAGAGGGGCCTATGATAGCTACTGGGGCGCTATAGAGGGGCCTATGATAAATACTGGGGCACTATAGAGGGGCCTATGATAACTACTGGGCACTAAAGAGGAGCCTATGATAACTACTGGAGCACTATACAGGGACCTATAATAGCTACTGGGGTACTATAGAGGGACCTAAGATAACTACTGGGGCACTATAGAGGGGTCTATGATTACTCAGGGCACTATAAAGGGGCCTATGATAATTACTACGGCACTATAGAGGGGCCTATGATAATTACTGGGGGCACATAGAAATTGACCTGCGTTGCAGATATTGAAATCTGCAGCATGTCAATTCCATGTGTGGATTTTCAATGCATTACAAAAGGTGAGATCTTGGGCAAATCCACGTCAAAATTCAAGAGAAAAGTATTGTGGATTTTGGTGTAGAAATGCAGAAAAAAAACTGCACGAAAATGTACATTAACTACATTGCCGTGTACATGTACGCTTATACAGTTATACATGACATAAATTGTGGCCTACTTGAATCTAAAGGCCCCTAAATGGCCCTGTCAGGCCAATGACCAGTGTGCGATTCACAATATACAACCGTTTCTGCGCTTTGCAACTTCTTTCATGTGGCCCAATGCTAAGTGAAAGGAGGGTGAACAACTGCCATTAACGGGGTTTTCCAGAAGTAAAATATTGATGATCTATCCTAAGGATAGGTCATCAATATCTGATCGGTGGGGGTCTGACTCCTGGCACCCCCGCCGATCAGCTGTTTGAAGAGGCCATTGTGCTCCAGAGAGCAATGCGGCCTCTCTCTAGGCCATGTGAGATCAATGTTCATTCCCAATCAAGCGAATAGTGAGGAGGCCGCAGCACTCACCGGAGTGCTGTGGCCTCCTCAAACAGCTTATCCGCAGAGGTGCCAGGAGTCGGGCCCCCACTGATCAGATATTGATGACCTATCCTGAAGATAAGCTGTAAGTATTGTACTCTTGGAAAACCCCTTTGTGATTGTTCGGCCCTCATTCACATTGCATATTGTCGGCAGTACATCCCCTGTTTTGCTGCTGACAAATGATGACGATTATAGGTGTTGAATAAAAGATTTTTGCTCATTTGTAGGATGACTGTCGGCACATGCACATGGCCCAGTCGGGAACAAGTGTTCATACAAATGGTTGTTCCCAATAATGGGCTTGATTCTATGACTGTTTAAGGACCCTAAAGCACAAGCCAATCTGTGCCTACATGCTCCTGAGATGTAAAATAAAAGAGAAACATAGAAACACCTAATTAAATGGTCAAGGTCAGGCCCTACCTCCTCAATTGCATCACACAACACCGCGCAGCACAAAATACCTTCCCAGCAGCACCAGATATCATAGTGCAGCACAAATACCTTCCCAGCAGCACCAAATATCACAGTGTAGCACAAAATAGCTCCCTATCAGTGCCAAATACCACAGTGCAGCACAAACTACCTTCCCAGCAGCACCAGATATCACAGTGCAGCACAAAATAGCTCCCTATCAGTGCCAAATACCACAGTGCAGCACAAAATACTTTCCCAGTGATACCAAACAAAAAACCACGGTGCAGCACAAAACACCTTCCCAGCAGCACCAGATACCATAGTGCAGCACAAAATACCTTCCCAGTAGTACCAAACAAATGCTACAGTGCAGCACAAAATACCTTCACAGCTGCACCAAATAAATACCCCAGTGCAACACAAAATACAGTGTAGCACACAATTCCCAGCAGCATCACATACCATGGTACAGCACAAAATAATTTTCCTGCAGCACCGAACAAAGAATTACCACAACTCAGCACAAAATACCTTCTGTTACAGAGCCATACACCAACAGCACAGCACAAACTACTTCCACAGTGCAACACTGGAAACAGCCCCCCTAGCCATTCTTTTCTACTGGCAGCAGCATTGTCCTCCTATCTACCCCTCCCCCACTGACAGCAGCATTGTATTGTTCTCCCTAACTACCCCTCCCCCACTGACTGATGGAAAAGGTGTTCCCCTTCTCAACTTGTCTCCACTGGCAGTAATATCTTACACATCTATAGGCAGGGTGGTAAATAGAAATAATCATCTAACAAACTTTGTCATGAATCAAGACCTGCTGCCCGTGCCAGGTGACAGCATAATAAACCGCAGCTTCAGACATTGTGAATGATCACCTCTTCATTTCCACCTATTAAATTGTCTGGAGGATCCTAATTATGTTTGGATACAGAGTGGAGGCTGCAGCA
The DNA here is from genome assembly GCA_900303285.1 of Rhinella marina. Lineage (NCBI taxonomy): Eukaryota > Metazoa > Chordata > Amphibia > Anura > Bufonidae > Rhinella > Rhinella marina. The sequence goes on along the minus strand of ONZH01024882.1, from coordinate 215,273 downwards.
GTGGGGTGGGAGTCATTTTAGCCTCTGTACAAGGCAGGGGATATGCTTACTGTAAATTTAGACATATTGCTGGTGATACAAATAGAGATAACCAGATGGCGGTTCAGAATGAATCATAAAATATTCTTGTTTAAGAGGAGCAATCAAGCTGTTGAGTTCAGTAGTTTTACGACTCGTTTCATTGTCATTCTCCAATACCCAGGTATTAAACTACCAAGCATACTTATAGGGTGGGAAAGATCTCTCAGGCAATCTGTCACATAAGAAAAAGTGTCAGTGTTGCTGATAGTAACCAGTTACATGATTTCTTTCATTTTAAAACCTGTTCTGCAAGAAAACAGAGAGCTGAAACTGCTGTTAAATACGAAGATTATATTATTTTTAATGTTTCATCTTCATACAGAATATCATTTTTGTGCTAGAAGCAGATGGCTTGAACACTGACTAGTGTAAATACAGTGCCTTGCGAAAGTATTCGGCCCCCTGGAACGTTTCAACCTTTTGCCACATTTCAGGCTTCAAACAAAAAGATATAACATTTTAAATTTTTGGTGAAGAATCAACAACAAGTGGGTCACAATTGTGAAGTGGAACAAAATTTATTGGATCATTTAAACTTTTTTTGTAATAATAAAACTGAAAAGTGGAGCGTGCAAAATTATTCGGCCCCCTTGCTTTAATACTTTGTTGCGCCACCTTTTGCTGCGATTACAGCTGCAAGTCACTTGGGGTATGTCTCTATCAGTTTTGCACATCTAGAGACTGAAATTCTTGCCCATTCTTGCTTGTAAAACAGCTCGAGCTCTTTGAGGTTGGATGGAGAGCGTTTGTGAACAGCAGTTTTCAGCTCTTTCCACATATTGTCAATTGGATTCAGGTCTGGACTTTGACTTGGCCATTCTAAGACCTGGATACGTTTATTTTTTAACCATTCCATTGTAGATTTTGCTTTATGTTTGGGATCATTGTCTTGTTGGAAGATAAATCTCCGTCCTAGTCTCAGGTCTTTTGCAGACTCCAACAGGTTTTCATCCAGAATGGTCCTGTATTTGGCTCCATCCATCTTCCCATCAATTTTAACCATCTTCCCTGTCCCTGCTGATGAAAAGAAGGCCCAAACCATGATGCTGCCACCACCATGTTTGACAGTGGGGATGGTGTGTTCAGGGTGATGAGCTGTGTTGCTTTTACGCCAAATATATCGTTTTGCATTGTTTCCAAAAAGTTCCATTTTGGTTTCATCTGACCAGAGCAACTTCTTCCACATGTTTGGTGTGTCTCCCAGGTGGCTTGTGGCAAACTGTAAACCAGACTTTTTATGGATATCTTTGAGAAATGGCTTTCTTCTTGCCACTCTTCTATAAAGGCCAGATTTGTGAAGTGTTCGACTGATTGTTGTCCTATGGACAGACTCTCCCACCTCAGCTGTAGATCTCTGCAGTTCATCCAGAGTGATCATGGGCCTCTTGGCTGCATCTCTGATCAGTCTTCTCCTTGTTTGAGATGAAAGTTTAGAGGGACGGCCGGGTCTTGGTAGATTTGCAGTGGTCTGATACTCCTTCCATTTCAATATGATCGCTTGCACAGTGCTCCTTGGGATGTTTAAAGCTTGGGAAATCTTTGGTATCCAAATCCGGCTTTAAACTTCTCCACAACAGTATCACGGACCTGCCTGGTGTGTTCCTTGGTCTTCATGATGCAGAACCCTGAGACTATCACAGAGCAGGTGCATTTATACGGAGACTTGATTACACACAGGTGGATTCTATTTATCTTCATCAGTCATTTAGGACAACATTGGATCATTCAGAGATCCTCAATGAACTTCTGGAGTGAGTTTTCTGAACTGAAAGTAAATGGACCAAATAATTTTGCACGCCCAACTTTTCAGTTTTATTATTACAAAAAAAGTTTAAATGATCCAATAAATTTCGTTCCACTTCACAATTGTGACCCACTTGTTGATTCTTCACCAAAAATTTAAAATGTTATATCTTTTTATTTGAAGCTTCAAATGTGGCAAAAGGTTGAAAAATTCCAGGGGGCCGAATACTTTCGCAAGGCACTGTATGTGAAGAGAGGGAACAATCAGTAAGAATTCACTTGCATCTTTTAAGGTAGATTTACACGGCCCCATTTTCAGGCAGATTATTTTGAACAACCGTTCCTGTGAACGCTCGTTCCTGACAATCTGCCCATCTAAATGTGCCACGATCACCCAATAAATGAGTGAAATGCTAGTTCATCAGGGAATCCTGTCGTTCATGCAGGCACCACCGATCCCTAATCCTCATACTGTGAAGGAGATCGCTGCATGTAAATGCTGAGGTTTCCTTCACTGAATGAGCAGCTGACTGTCGGGAAGGAACGCTTCCTTCCTGACAATCAGCTCAAAGTGTGTTGTAAACCTACAGATCATCATTGACCTACAGATCATCGTTGGTCAACAGTACATCCACCCATAAAAACTAGCATTTGACTTTCTTTTTTAATGAAAGGTGCATGAGAAGAGGACGAGACAAGTGAATTTGTGGACGACTGCTATTACAAAACAAAGTACAGTTAGGGTGTTTTCAGACGCTGCAGAGTTTGTTGCAGAAAATTTCTGCAACTAAAATTCAGTTCTATTCATCTAAATGAGGTTGTTTTTGGCGGCAAACACATGAATTACTGCAAGCCTCATTCAAATTAAAGGAGTTTTCAGTTGCGTAATTTTCTGCAACAAAGTGTGCATGTGAAGTCACCCTTATTATAAGGTTAGTTTCACACTACGGCTCGTTACATCCGGCACTGGATGTAACAAGATCTAGTATTAAACTAGGCTAACATGAAAATAAAAGTCTTGTGATTATTCAAGACTTACGGATTTTCATCTGTCTGTGCTCAATACAGGTAAAAAGATCCTTAACAATAGCTTCAGATGATGGAGCAGTCTTCTTTATAGTATGCATTCTAACACAGTGTCTGGTAAAGTACTGGAAAGGGTGTATATCTCACCTAGAATTCTCACATGGGTGAGGTAAAAAGAATCCAGAAAGCTGGGTTGTTTCAGCAAAGCGTAGTTTGCTAAGGCACTTTGTTGAAATATTATTATGGGCTTGATTTTTATGGAATGGCAGGTAGGTGTTGCTGGTAGGTGTTGCCTTTCCCTCCCCACTCCAGTACACCACTTTCCCCTAGCCTTAGGCAAACCCAGGTGTAGCTGCTGGACTCATTACTGGGAATAAATACAGGACTCAAATGCTCATTCAGTGTCGGTGCCTGGGATCTGCAAGACCTGCTTATTGTGTATAGCCTGATCCCCCTGCTTGTACTGAAGTACCTAGGTGAGGTGAACTTCTGCATTGTTAGTGCCCAGACGGGAAGGTGTCTTGTTTTGTATTTATGTTTCTGTGAACTTCTTTCAAAGTGACCGCAAACCTTTGGCTGCTATTATACTGTTTTGGACAAAATAAACTGTGATATGGACTTTTTAAAAATTGGAGCCTGTAAAGTCCGTCATCCCCGACCTCAACCCCCATGCCCAGATTGCAAAAACATTTACAGGTTTACCTACAGTGATCTTGCAGCTTCTATTCTATGCTGTCCGGATAGCACTTTGCAAGCCAATATTTCGGCTGCAGCATTAGATATTGCGGTCATTCTGTTCAAACATTTATAGGACAGAGATTATCTTTTTTACCATAGGACAGATCATTTTGCAGCATACTGTACATGTATATATGTAATTATGCTAATAAGCTAAACAGAGGAGATTTATCACAACTAGTTCAGAGACACGCAATGCCCATAGGAATGAATGCCATTGCTGCGTTCATTTACTGAAGGAGTTCTGAAAATAAGCTGAAACCTGATTACTATAGGCAACTGCACCATTTTCCCCTTGCACTATCTCCCCAATATGTATATTTATTCATCTTGTATACGTCATCAGAGCAAAGAAAAAAAACAAAACTATATAGTTATTGTGAATAGGAGCAAAATCTGGTTGTAGGTTTTAGCTGTACAGTAGATCACTATTGAGAAAAAAGTGAGCTCTGCAGATTTGTAAATGAATTTAGTTACAGTAATAATGCCAGACAACTAAACAAACCTGAACCCAACCTGCTATCAGGACACCATGAAGTGACCTCACATTTTCATGAAGATGAAGACTGTAAGAAGCGGTTTCTTATATAGTAGTTGTCTCTTGTACAGATTCACACGTCTGTGTCCCTGAGGACATCAGTGACAACATGGTCAGTGATTCACCTATGAAGATGTCCGCGAAGGGTCTGTGTTTGGTCCATGTGTCCATTTTTTTGTCCACGAACAATGCTTTGCTGAAAATGAATTTCAAGGGCAGTTCCTAGCAACGTTCTGTGAAACACAGATAACATCCGTGTTAGGTCTTTTCATGAATCCTTAGACTATAATGGGCGTGAAGTAATTTACGGATATGTGAATACACACATTAAAATCAATGGGTACATGTGCTGTCCGTGATTCACTGACGTGTGAATAGGGCCATAATAATAGTATAAAGACCTAAACGTTCTGTAAGGAAAATTACATCCGGTGCCATTGTTTAGGGCTTAAAGTGCACCTATAATTGTGATCTCCCACCAGTCTAGCATCACTCATGGAGAGAGGCTGAGAGCACACTGGGTGGTACAGTTCCCAAGGACTGAGAGTCGCATGCTCCGATGCTATTCTGATTAATAAATAGGTTTTCTCCAGTGAAAGGTGATGCATTATTACAACACTGTGCAATTAGACTCTCCTCACATTATGTTCATTGTATGCGCCAGGAACAGTCCTAAGGGATGCAAGCGCCACACATATGCATAGGGACCATCTATTCAACTGATGCAGACAGTGTGGCATCCATCGGGCATATGCTGGCATATCTTGTCCTTTCCTATGGTATATGTGTTTTATCTTAGGAGTTTTGGACAATGTATGCCACTGCATGTCTATATCGTCATATACCTCGAACAGAAAGTTTCAACAAGATCTGAGAAGATCTTTACCATGAAAGGTCCTAAAAATAAGCAGTCATTTGCAATCAATTTGGCACAGACATTTGTGTAACTGAAAATCTGTTCCATGCATGTGAATAAGGTAATTCCTGCAGCAATCAGAATGGATTACTGCAAACCCCATTCAGATGTGTGGGACACTAGTGGTACTACTGAGATCTGTCTGACCTCTAGCAGTGTATACGAGCTTTTTCTGGAACCTCTTAATGGGTTATTGAGACATTGTCAACTGCCGAGTGACAGGGTCAGTAATCCGGTTCTTAGTGAACAACTACTCCCATGTGTATTGCATATGTACTCAGTGTTTAGAATGTGTCCTTACCCATGTCCTTGCGACTAGTACACTTTGATCTTAGGATGGACAAAGCACTTAAATGCCTCTTAGTATAAATAGGAGCCCATGACGTTTATTAACACTTCAGGGCAGCTTCAATAAGTGTCACTGATTTCCAACACAGAAAGCATTCATTTTATCAATTAAGCCTTTCTCACAGCCATCTGCTCTTGTTCTGACAGAATAAATAATGGTGTTTCAAATTAATCTAGTCTTAACCTGGCTGTTGATGAAAGGATACACGTTTTATGGTGAAGCTAGCAGACATTGTATGTGAGCTTCCTGAGCAAATACAAAATACAAGATTATGTGACAGTATGACACTCTCTACATCATATTTTCTGCTAAAGACCTATTCCTGCCTACAGTGGGTTAATAGCTAGTACGGGTTGTGGGATAAGTTCTTTTTCCATTCCACATATGATAGAAAACTGTTGTGTTGAATGACGTCAGATCATGGCCTGTGACTGGGAGATAAGCCTGAGGGAGAAGGGTCTTTTGGGTAGGTCACACACCACAGGAATGCTGAAGTAAGCCTGCAGTAGGCCGAAATGTAAACTAAGTACGCAGCTCATCAGGCTGCATTCTCTGCTAGCCGTTCTCCATTACCTACCTCCAGGCATGCTAAACTAGTCTGATACTGATCCTCAATAGTCTATTCCATTATAAATCTTATATCAGGTCCATTTATGAAAGAACCAAATTGTGACTGACAATCTTGCGTGCCAAATTTCCAATAATTTATTCTTAAAGGGATAATTCAATGTCTGTATTTGCCCAGGGTCGCTCCGCCAATGAGGAGAGGTGAGGCGATCGCCTCAGGCGGCGCGGCCCTGGTGACTAGTGGGGGTGGCAGCGGCGGCAGGGCAGCGGGAGATGAGCGCTTCCATTGTGGAAGCTTTCATCTCCATAGTCATCTGTATCGCCGTGCTCAGGACAGTGATACAGATGCCTGTGCTGCGGCGGAGCAGGGGAAGGAGAGGCGTGTGCATTCCGCATCCCGTATCTCACGTAAGTTCCCCCGCAAAAAAAATAAAACATGTCCTATACTTGGCCGCAAAATCACATCCGTAGCCCCATTAAAGTCAATGGGTCCGCAAAATTGTGGAACGCTACGGAAGACTTTCCATATGTCTTCCGTTACATTTTTATACGGATCACGGAATACATACGGTCGTGTGAACGGGGCCTAAGTGTTTATGTGTATTTTTTTATATGGTAAAATACAGAACGGGGGCATCTATGGGGGGCACTTAATGGACCATGATTGGGGGGGCATCTATGGGGGGCACTTAATGGACCATGATTGGGGGGGCATCTATGGGGGCACTTAATGGACCATGATTGGGGGCATCTATGGGGGGCACTTACTGGCTCATATATGGGAGGCACATATTTGGGGGGCATCTATGGGGGCAACTTACTGGCACATGATTGGGTGGGAACCTATGGGGGGCACTTCTTACTGGCACATAATTGGGGGGGCATCTATGGGGGGAACTTACTGGCTCATATATGGGAGGCACTTTCTGGCACAAATTTGGGGGGGCATCTATGGGGAGCACTTACTGGACCATGATTGGGAGGCATCTATGGGGGGCACTTACTGGGACATATTTGGGGGGCAACTATGGGGGGGCACTTACTGACACATAATTGGAGGGCACTTACTGGCACATGATTGGGGGCACTTACTGGCACACGATTGGGTGGGCTTCTATGGGGGCACTTACTGGCACACGATTGGGTGGGCAACTATGAGGGGCACTTCTTACTGGCACATGATTGAGGGCATCTATGGAGGGCACTTCTTACAGGCACATTATTGGGGGCACTATGGGGGCACTTACTAGCACATTATTGGGGCACTATGAGGGCACTTCTTACGGGAACATTGTTCGGGGGCATGGTACTAGTATTATCAAGGGGTTTATCTGTTTCTGTAGTATAATATTGGGGAGCACAGCGGCACTGTATTGGGGGTGGTAGGATGATTTGTCCAGAAGATAGGAGGATGATGGAAAAGTAGTAAACTAAGATTTTTTTTGTCAACCTGCAGAGATGAGAAATGGCTGAAAAATAGAGTCTGGTCTGAAAGAAGAATGTACCGTGCCTCTTACTGGATGTAAGAGGCACGGTATCACCCTTGATGTTCTGTAGTGATATATGTAATGTTAGGAGGGAAGAGGTTAGGTTGAGAATTTGGGATGGGGGGGGGGGGCTTTTTCAATTTTCGCCTCAGGCAGTAGAAAGGCTAGGTGCACCCCTATGTTTGCCTCCTTCACCCGTCCACTGATAACGCATATGAAAAAGTGTGAGGCACATTTCTTTAATCTCCTACCCTTGGACCGGGGTAGATTGGCCATAGACCTTACAGGGAATTTTCCCTGTGGGCCGATGCCCAGGGGGCTGCCTAAGGCCCCCTGAATTCAACTGCTGTGGCCCACATCTCACCTCCTCCTGATCTATATCTTAATCAGAGACAACTGGAGGAGGAGGAGGACAGAAAATGGCAGCTATTGATGGCCATCACAGAGGGACCGCTTCTGGGGCAATATATTGTAATGTTTGTGGTGTACGGTTCTGATGGGATAGGATTTTGCATTATGGTATTGCTGAACCTGCCTATTTCTGTTGGCCCACCTATTTGGAACCCCTACAACTTGGGTCCACTTTTATTTTTTTTTCCAGGGCCACTTTAAGTTCCCAGTCCTCCCCAGCCTTGAACGTTTTCCTGTTTTGTGCAGTGACACTCAGCGTTGCTATCAGGAATTTCAGGGCCCAATACAGACAAGTTTTTCTGCCCAGCCGCCCCGTGCACCTAACGGCTCACACCCCTACCTGTAAATCTCTACTTTTAGTATGCTGCCTGAGCATACAGGAGAATACAGCACTTACATCTAGTGATGTCTCCTCTAATTCCAGCCAAACCACTACCTCGCACTGATAAAGGTCAAGCACACAGCTGTCCACAGATGTCTGGTTTGGCTTACATCCTAAGTTATGTTTCAAGGTCTGTTTAAAAGGTTAGACATTAACTTATAGGATAGCTACGATCTAACAGGTGGTACTAGAGGCAGAACTAATGTGCATACCATTTTCTAGAGGAGCATTGCATGGTCTATAAGACCCCTTACACCTCATAGGTGCTGACAATAAGGAGAAATAGTACAACCCAGACCTATAATATATCGTTTCTCAAAGATAGCTATTCTTTGTCCTCATGTCATGACTTTGCTGCGTTAGAGACAGATTTAAGTTGTTAGAGATGGAAACATGAACTCTGATACCAAACAGGACTGTACTGGTCCAGCAGATTCCTGAGAGAGCAGTTACTATGGCAGCCTGTACGCCGTCATCGTATCCAGCTGCAATCCTGACCGCTCCTTTCATTTGGATATGTCATACATTACTTTCTTCCTATGACTCGTTAGTTTAAAGAAAAAATAGAAGTAAAAAAAAGTAGGCAACACAAAACCTATAAAATAGTTTGCACTTACCAAACAACTATGTGACAATGACATTCCCTTTCCAATATACCGGGATAGTTAAAAACATTGGACCTCATTTATCAATGGTCGACCCAGAGGTTCCTCAAGTAATTACTTATCCTTGACATATGCCATAACTTTATGAGACGGGAATAACTTTTTGAATAAACAAATGCTGCAATGTGAATGGCTGCTATAGCAAGAAGTTTTTCCATTACATGTATTGAACACTTAAGTTGGTTCTCCACTGAATCTAAAGCTGGATATACACTGCCAGATGTTCGGGCCTATAGACAAATGCTCGTTCCTGATAATCTGCCCGTCTAAAGGTGTCACAGATCACCCGATGAACGAGCAAAACGCTTGTTCATCGGGTGAAATGATCTGAAATGGAGACACCCAGGCAGCAGATTGTGCCTTGTAAAAACAGCACTCTGTTGGCCAGAAGCAAGGATTTTGTATGGGGACAAGCGATAGCAGCAGCCATCATTCATCCTCATAGTGCAGAGGTGATTTACATGCAGCGCTTTGCCTCCACTTAACGAGCAGTCAACTATCGGAAAGGAACGCTTCCTTCCCAACAATCAGATTTTCCTTGCAACATCTAAATGCGCCTTTATAGAAAGAACATAATGTGAAGGGATATAGGAGCCCCATCAATGCTTGAATTAGGGGTTCCATAAGAGAATGGAATACAGAATCCCGGTGCATTATTACCTATGATCAGATTCCACCTCTCATTTTTTAGATCTCCTTTTCAAAATGAAAGGTGAAATCTGATTGGTTGCTATGGGCAATTAAGCCAGTTTTCCGTCGCACCAGTTTTGATAAATCTTCCCCAATGTATCTACATGGCTTTATCCTGGCTATGTGTATGAATACTGCCTGGATTCTGCTGACCAAGAGCCTGCTCTGTTGCTGACCTTGCTCCAGCTTCTACGTGAATCACTAATAATAACACATTAAAGGGTCACCAACTTTTCACAAAACTTTTGGTACATCATTGCATAAGACGGGCTCCAAAGAAGTCTATGGGTCTGTCTTGATTTCATTCTCGCAGAATTTAGATCCTTGTGCGCGCTGCAGCGGGAAGGAAATCTCCAATAGTACAGTGTAACGAAATCCCGGCACACGCCAGGTGTTTCCAAGTCTTATGCTCTTTATTGCATCATAAAATATATATTAGGATGCGTTTCAGCCCGTCCAGCCATCATCATTAGTTGTTGAAGGCTGGGTGGGCTGAAACGCGTCCAAATAATATATACTTTATGATGCAATAAAGAGCATAAAACTTGGAAAACTTGGATTTTGTTACATTTGATTTCATTCTCAGCAGCGAGGAGAGAGCATGATATGGACACGCTTCCCTCCCCTCATTCAAGGTATTGGTGAGGGTCTCAGCACTCAGTTCCCAAAACTTTTGAAATGTCTCTATGACATACCAAAAGTTTGGTGAAAAGTTAGTGACCTTTAGAGGCATTCTGTTAAGCATTCCATCATAATAGAAGCCTATGGCCAGCATAATGGATCCACCCGGTTTCTGTTATGCAAGAGTCCTCTCCAGCGTAACAGAAACTGGACAGATTCGTTATGCTGGCCATAGACTTCTGTTATGACGGAATGCATAACGGAATGCCTCTAAAGACATTCTGCTACACATTCTGTCATGGAATTACGGTATGGTCCGTGGTAATGGAATCCATAACGCAATTCAGCATATATCTGAATCCAAACTCGAACTTCAAAACTTGAAGTTCACTCATCCCTAATAATAATCTTTATATAGTGCCAACATTTGCTGCAGCGCTTTACAATTCAGAGTGCACATATCACAGAATTACAGGCTAATATACAATTGAAATACTAGGAGTGAGGGCCCTCCTCACAACAGCTTACAATCTATACAAATGGGGGCGACACAAAAGATACAACTGGTGGTTTTATAAAATGGTCCAGCCATCTTTGCACTATACGGAGCTGCATGAGCTAGTGCATTGACCGTTGGAAGATGGCGTTCAGTTCTAAAGAATGACCTTATTGTGTGAATGCCCTGCTCTCAATCATATTGTCAGTGATGAGTGTCTCCATTGTTGCTGGTCTGCAGTGTACCATTAAACAATCCTACATGGTTTCTTGGATTTATCCAGATGGTTAAACAGAGTTTCCATAGATACTACACAGTCTAGGGAGCTGGTCCAACAGATACAACATATTCATACACAGATCTTTATTAGGCGGTTTTATAGTCAACAAAAATAACGGGATTTGTGCAAGTGTGATGACGGCCAATTCTGAGGTCATCAGAGTAGAGATTATGAGAACAGTTATTAATGATTCCTTACATTGTTTAAAAGGAATCTGTCAGCTCTGAAGCACCCTCCAAACTACAGTAAGCGGTCTATAGTGTAAGTGACATTGAGTCTGGTTATGTAAGTTTTATCTTCACACTCACTTCCATTCCGGCGCTGTGCTCCCACAAACCTGCAGTAAAATGCACTCAGTGGACTCCGGTGCTCACTCACATAATGGAGACGACTCAAAGAGGAGTCCAGTGAGTGTATTTTAGTGCAGGTTTGTGGGAGCACGGCGTCGGAATGGAAGTGAGTATGAAGATAAAACTTACATATTCGGATTCAGCATCACTTACACTATACAACGCTTACTCTAGTTCAGGGGGTGTTTTGGAGATGACAGGTTCCCTTTAGGTCATATTACTGTATGAACCACCAACAAGCAAGGGACCAGAATGTTAAAGAGGTTCTCCGGTTTAAAAAAAAGGTAGTGCCATGACATGATAAAATATCTGCTAAAGCCAGTGATTGGCGAGCCCAGTGGAGAGACTTGGATTGGCGGTGATGTATAGGTAAGTAATGGGTAAGTAATGCTCATTTTATTGCTGTAATTCATGCCATTTTCCTGCATTGACCTGCACCCCAAAATGCAGTGCAATCTAAGAGCACCATATTATAGATCAGGAGGATCTGAGCAGATTGATATATAGTTCTGTGGGAAACGATTGAGTAAAACCTGTAATTCATACAATCATATCTTTGCTTCTCCCTCTTCCTGTGAAGAACTATCAGTACAGAGAGGAGGTTATCAGTGACAGCTATCTCTGTATACACACTTATACACACAATGCTATCAGTCACTGATAACACCTTCTCCCTGTACTGATAGCTTTTAGAAAAAGTAAAGATATATATGTATAAATTACAGGTATTACTGATTCTTTCCCCACAAAACTATATATTAATCAGCTCAGCTCCTCCTGCTCTACAACACCCTGCTTCCAGATTGCATTGCATTTTGTGGCGACAGGTCCACTTTAAGCTAGCCATACCTATTTTGTTGGCAGTGGCCAGCTATATAATGTGTATGCGGGAATCTGGACTTACCACTTGAGGTAAGGATCAAGCTGTTGGAATGATCCCTATGTTCTTAGGAAGGTGAGCAGATGCCAGAGGTGTCAGACAGGGGCTGTCTCCTATCTCCCCTGAGTGCATGTGTATGGAGGGTCAGAACAGACAACTGTCAACTGAGTGAGCCTTCAGATGACAACTGTCTAATGTCAACATACAACAGACACACAGACCGCCCTCATGATTGGCCATTATTCAGTAGGCACCTTCACTGTGTACTTCCCAGGGTTAAGGTCCTAAGGTTAACTGTGATCTAATTTTTACAATATGAAATTATTATTGATAGTTATTAAAGAAAAATATGACACCCATCTTTTTAGTAGGATTGGTATTCGTACATCCGATTAATCCTGGTGTCTGGACGAAGCTGATTATGTATTAGATGGATGGAGCCTATTATGTTTTAGTATCTGGTCCTGTGATCTATAAGAATCAAGATCTGCACAGACAAAATTGACTATATGTTACTGCCTCTAACATGAAATACAGTAAGACGTTATCGTGCACAGTCGCTGGTTCCCTTTAAGATTTTTCTTGTGCTTGCGGTCATGGGTAGTACAGATCTTATCTCTGCCCGTTCTGTTATAAGCCTCTCTCCCCTGGAGTAATCATATCCTTCCTGGCTCCTGCACAGACCAGTGCAGACAAAGGATGAGCCCCTGTTTTATACAAATAACTACGCAGTTCCTCCATCATACCACGGCTATATTTTTACTATTTCCCATAGAAATACAACATTCCTAATGCAAATATCATCACAGCCAGCAAAGCTTCAAGTAGAGAACCTAAAGAAAATGAACAATGTATTGTGTCCTGGTGCATTTATACTTCTGTCAGCTCATTCAGTGCGAAAAATGAATGGATTATCTATATGTATGAACTCTATCATTATGATCTGGTGTCTTATTAGTACTGGTGAGACTACAAGGTGTGAAATAAGAGGCGATCAGCATCATCCCGGCTGACAATGGAGTCAGAAAACACAGATGCATTCACTGTAATTCACTTTAACTCAATGTAGTCAATAATTGGCTTCCAGGAACATGTAATTTAGGTGGATGTTTTTAATTTCCAGAACCTGCAGCTAAGCTCATCAGTGTGTTACTAAAAGGATGGCGTCAGTAATGTTTCTTTTACATTTCCAACAGTTTCCATATTGTCACACTGCGTACACAATGTATTCATCTGTGACAAGAAGTAAAGTCACCACACACTATATGATACAATGCAGAAGGGATTCCAACATCCAAATAACATAAAAACTCCAATCTTTATTTGAACATTAATAAAATACTAGCTAAATCAGCTATGAGAAAGGACCATTGTAGGTCTGAAACCCATTAGCGTTGTGGTACCTAATGTATATTGGGTATCATCGACATTTAAATGGATGCTGGAATCCCTTTATGCATTTCTACACGTGCTTGGCTCTCAGCATTTCCATGCATCCTACCTACTGCAGGTGAGCTGGGCTCATCACTTTACTAACATTGTATTATATTGTAGATGAAACCGTAGAAAGTCAATACTTGTGTAGTTATCAAGTGAAACCCCAGCGGCTTCAGGGAAATGAAGTATTGCATGCCAGCCAATTAAATTAATGGCCTAACATACGGTAATTTATGGACAGGTGAAATCTGCACTCTGGAGCACGACTTTCACAATTGGAACCACGTGTATCCTTTTTAGTGGCTCTTCACTGTGGCTTATAGATAGGAATACCAGGTGGGCGCCATGATCTATGATGCCTCTATATCCTAATATTTGTCATGTCATGATGGTATTATCTCTTAGCTCATCTCCCTCTGACATGCCGCCGCCGTTGCCCCCCAACTGTGCACAGGGCCCTCGGGGCCCCCCTGGGTTAGGGGCCCGGTCGCAACTGCGACTGCTGCGACCCCTATAGCTACGCCACTGGTAAAATGTATTATAGAAGTGATCACACAGTCAAGTTCCAAAATGCAAAAAGTAAAAAAAAAAAATTTAAGTGTTTAGAAAAGTAAAGAAAAAAATCATAGGTAAAAACATTCCTAACAATGTTTTCTTTTTGAAATAATAGTTAAAACTGTACAAAAATGATGTTGACACATCCAAACAACCTGTACTATAAAATTAACACATTATTCATCCCACACTCTCTTAAAAGATGAACCTAAGAACAATAGCTGTTTGTTGCCATCCTGTCTCCTGAAAACAGGAATAAAAACAAGCCCTCTTAAGGCTCCATTGGAGGAAAAATAAAAATGTTATGTGTCTTGGAATGCAGTGACCCAAAAAGGGGTTTCTATTGTGGAAAAACAGTAAAACATAAAAAAACGAAAAAAATCTAAATGTGGAATTCATAATTGCGCATTTGTAATGACCTGCAGAATAAAGTTAGCATAGTAGTTATACTGCATGGTGAATAAAACAATGTTGGTTAATCTGTAATTGAGAGCTATTTACCATAACCAATTGTCACCAAGCGTACAAAACGTATTTCCATGCTTTAATTTAGAAATGCCTGCAGCTACAAGGCAATTGCTTTGTTACTAAGTAACTAAACGCTATCACTATAATTAATATGCCTATTTTTGGCTGTAATTTCTCTTAAGCATCAGTTACTGTAACTGGAAATTTAGTGTAGACCTCTTGATTTCCATGCATTGTCTTAAATAATCAGTTTGTATATTTGATTTTGGATATTCTATTGACCAATCACTTTTTTATTTCCTGCTACTTATACAGTGCCAACATATTCTGCAATGTTGAACAGAGATTCGATCATTTCCTGTCCCCAATGGAATTCACAATTTAAAGTATTTTGATATCCCAGAAATACATGAAAGAAGATTTCATAGGAAGCCAATGAACCTATCAGTATGGTTTTGAAGTGTGAGCAGAAACAAGAGCCTGAAATGTATTCTTGCTGTCCCCTTCCACTTCTTCCATTTGTCATTGAGGGTGCAGAATGGAGGGAACCATGTGCTATATATGTTATATATAGTGAACCTGTACTAAGGTCAGCAGATTTTGGATATGACATCATGCTTTTATGCACTGCCTAACCTAAATGTTTGCCCCTCTAGAATCAGTCCTTAATCCCTTCCGACATCCAACGCACATTATGGTCTTTAAAGGGAACCTGTCATCTCCGAAACACCCCCTAAACTAGAGTAAGTGTTGTATAGTGTAAGTGATGCTGAATCCGAATATGTAAGTTTTATCTTCATACTCACTTCCATTCTGATGTTGTGCTCCCACAAACATGCAGTAAAATGTACTCAGTGGACTCCGGTGATCACTCACATAATGGAGAGGACTCAAAGAAGAGTCCTCTCAATGTATTTTACTGCTGGTTTGTGGGAGCACAGCGTCGGAATGGAAGTGAGTATGAAGATAAAACTTACATATTTGGATTCAGCATCACTTACACTATACACCGATTACTCTAGTTCAGGGGGTGTTTCGGAGATGACAGGTTCCCTTTAAGTATGGTGCTCACTCAGCACCAGAATGGACTTCACTGTCCATGATTGGAGACGGTTCCAATCATGGAATTTTATGCTCAATTGCAACCACGGCATCTTAGCAGACCAAGCTTAGATTAATAATTTTCTCATTAATTGCAATTTTATATACCATTGTAGTCAATGTATAAGTGATTTAATGATTGCATTTTGAAGTCCCCTAGGGGGACTAAAAATAAAGGGAAAAAAAGAAAAATGAAACCTTCTCCCTGGCTGTGACGCTCTCCGCTGCGATTGGACAGCGCTACAGCCAGGGAGAAGGAGACGCCCATTGAGAATCCCGTCTCCTCCTCCCTGTTCCGATGCTATGAATTTGCATAGCACGCGCCGGATCTTCACAGGGGCGCAGCAGGCCAACGGAGCTGCGCCCTGAAGAAATAGTAAGTACCCCCAACTCCCCGGCCCTCCAAAACCTGCTACTTATTTAGCAGTGTGTGGACCCATGAAAGGTCCTCTTTAACTTAATTGAGTCTGTCTGAGATTACATGAAAAGACAGAAGGATTTGAGAAAGCCTGCATCCACAGATGCTTTGTGGTTAGTTCTGGAACAACCTCTCTGTAGAGTCACTTCAAAACAGCATGAAGTTCAGTGTTGGATTGGCCCTAGACGAAAATTTCCCAGCGGGCCCATGCCGGAGAGGTCGCCTGAGCCCTCCTCACAGCCATAAGCCTGGTACATAACGATCACATGCTCTCAGCTTTAATGCTAGGAACATTAGGTACTTATGCATTCAGCTAGCGGCTGCAGGTGCCCTGCTGAATTCAACTGTATGATCATCCTTAGGACAGTGATAGAATTGAATACTGCAGCGGAAGCTAAAGTATTTTATGCTGTACTGTGATTTTTGGTTCTGCTGGAGCAGTGTTTTGTGCTGCACTAATGTTTTGCTGGCCCTACCTACTTGTATTGGCCCTGCCTACTTGTGTTGCCCAACCTTCTGTAAATTTTTTTTTGAAGGGCCACTTTAAATTCCTAGTCCAACCCTGATGAAGTCTTCTAGGTACACCTGCATGCAAAGGGTTTTCACACCAAATATTTATTTCATTTAGATTTCACTTTTGTACATTCACTTTGCATTTTGTTAATTGATACAAAATAAACTATTAACACCTCTATTTTTGAAAGATTTCCTACTTTGCAGCATTTTTCCACACCTGCCCAAGACACAGTCCTCTATATGTGTGATAAGCAGGGTGTTAACAATATTTCTCAGCAAGCATGAGAACTACTACTCTATAGATGGGAAGAAGTGCCAAGCTTGGACTGCATAGCCCTGTTGGGTGCTCCAAAACCTGTTCACTCATAAATACACAGCAGACAAAATATATAACAGCTATTTCCACAGACCCCAAAAAAATATGGTAGAAAAATGTATTCACGTCACCATATCACATTACATTGTAACCTCCCCAGGGACAGCTGTGAGTTGCGCGCATTGCTGGAATATTTGGAATTGTAGAAATCCATTTGATTCATTGTAGAAAGGGATTGAAAACAGCTACACAACTTGTAGTTCTTGAGCCCCATCATTTATAGAAATGTCACATCATAAAAGTTATGACACTATCAAACTGGTGTAAAGTAGAACTGGCTTCGTTGCCCATAGCAACCAGATTTCACTTTTCATTTTTCACAGCACCTTTGGAAAATGCAAGCTGGAATCTAATTGGTCTACTTTACACCAGTTTGATAAATATCTCCCTAGATGTCTATTACTAACACTTTGACAGCTTACTTTACCCTCATACTCTAAGGTTTCATTTTTACGTATTCCGTGGTGCTAATGGCACAAAAGGTTAATATGCTGAGCCATGCCCTTTCCACCCTTCTAACGTTAGGCCTCCTGCAACTGTATTTTTCGTCAGTGTTTTTAACATGGACTGACTCATACAATTCAATGCATAATGAAAATTAGAGATGGCTGTGTACATGAGGTCTTAGGCTACTTTCACATCTGTGTTGTCCAGTTATGAGATCCGGTACAGGGTCTCAGAACTGCAGCACAACGCTTCAGTTTTGTCTCCATTCATTGTCAATGGGAACAAAACTGAACAAATCGGAACAGAGCGCACCAGAATTCATTCTCTTCCGGTTTGCTGCGTTCCTATGCCAGACACAAAATCGCTGCAAGCAGTGTTTGTGGGCAGCATGGGAATCTGAACATACACCAAAAAACATGTAAAGCTACTTTCACACTTGCGTTTGCAGGATCCGTTTGTGAGAACCGTCCAGACTCTCACAAACAGATCCGTCATGATAATACAACCGTCTGCATCCGTTCTGAACGGATCCGTTTGTATTATCTTTTACATAGCAAAGACGGATCCGTCTTGAACTCCACTGAAAGTCAATGGAGGACGGATCCGCTTTCTGTTATGTCAGACAAAACTGATCCGTCCCCGTTGACTTACATTGTGAGTCATGACGGATCCGTTTGCATCAGTTTCTTCATGTGGACACCAAAACGCAGCAAGCAGCGCTTTAGTATCTGCCTCCAAAACGGAATGGAGACTGAACTGAAGCAAACTGATGCATTCTGATACTTTTCCATTCAGAATGCATTAGGGAAAAACTGATCAGTTCTATGACGGATCTCACAAACGGATCCTTACAACGCAAGTGTGAAAGTAGCCTAAGTCATGGTTTTGATAAACAATGGTTTTAGTGCCGGATCCGTTTTCTTCATAGATAATCTGTAGATAATAGTTACAATTCGAATGCTAATGATTCATGGTGGATGATAATCATGTAATGTGAATGTTTGTAGCGACTGAATGATTTTACTAAAAATGCTTTTTCAACGCTTGTGAAATCACTGATGTGAAGAAGTTAATTATCGTTTGTCGTTAATGAATTGTGGTAATGTAAATGTGCATTGTGTGACCTTTCACCTATGACTAGACCTGTCTGTATACAGTCAACGATCATCGTTTAAGTGAGTAGATTGAGGCCTCATGCACACGTTCCGCCTGCACCCGTTCCGTTTTACGGTCCGTATTTTTCAATCCGTTTTTCATCCGTTTTCCATCCGTTTAAACGGATCCTTTTTTTTTTTTTTTTTTAAAGTGGGAATGTCCTAAATGATGTCAGGACTTACTGAATTTGGATTTAGTTTTGGATGATGCAGACGCCCAGTCCTCACGGTACATTTGCTCCGCAATTGATGTCCACGCATAGTCGCGGAGCAAGTTGTCCTGGTAGCTTTCCAGGCGCTTGTCCCATATCATGGGCTTGCCCTCGACCAGCCCTATCAATTTCTCTACCTCCAAGCGAGTGAAAGACATCCTGTCACTTAGCTCTCAAACTCCTGTCTGGCCTCTGTCCTACACTGTCTCCTGTACTGTTACAAAGTAGTTTAGGTTGGTTCTGACTGGTTCTGTGTCTCCAAGCAACCTATCCGTGAAAACGGATGGAAAACGGATACATACCAGTTTCCATCCGTTTTCACGGACGCTCCTATAGAGTTCAATGGAGCCATCCGTCACATTTAAACGGATGAAAATGGGACATGCACCAGTGAAAAAGGATCTGAAAAACGGAACGGACAGGCATCCGTGAAAAAACGGATGCCTGTCCGTCGCCCATACAAGTGAATGGGTCCGTTTTTTCTATCCTTTTTTCAAGATCCTGAAAAAAGGATAGAAAGCGGAACGTGTGCATGAGGCCTGAATATGAACTAATTTGTACACGATACTCCATGTAAATGCCTGTCATTATCATTGCCGGTAGGTCACTTGTGTTGTCAGTCACCTGAACTACTATCTACTCATCAAAATGAGCCTTTACAGTACATGCCACAGACACATGCCGGGAAAGACAGACAGGGTGTGTACTATCATACGCACAGTCTCTAGTGTTAAAATGAGCGATTACTTGATAGCATCCTGTTTACACTCAACAATCAACTACTTCCATGGCACAAGTACATATTTCCGTCTCGCTTTGTGGCTAGTAACGGTTAGCACTTTATATGACAGACCACTTATCAAGCCTCCTGTAACAATCTGTAAACATCCATGCACAGATTATATATACCGCATCTGCTTATACAAAATGTCTTCATAATAATTAAGACTTTCCTCTGGATCAACTTGTAGGAAAACAGGCCGAACTGGATGGACAGATATCTTTTTTCGGCCTTATAAACTATGTTACTATGTTACTTTGAAAGGAAATCACTAAATAAAATGCCCTGAAGTGCTAAGAAATGAAGAACTGCACAGTCGTTCTGCAATCTTACCACATTACACACATTCAGAAAATTGCTCTTTTCAGGATACAGAATCTTTCTAAGGAAATTACTTCTACAAAGACGTTTTCTGTGTTCCTGTGAAGGGACTCTCATTTTAACCCTTTGATACCTTTATTTACGTAAATGCTAGTCAGACAATGTTCCTGTTCAGCTAATATTTGCTAAAATCGGATCCCCAGTTGCTGATTATTGCCCAGGGGGCTTCCACAGGGTAAGGCCACAGAACAGCACCTTTTTTTCTTTAATATACCTATGATATCTTCCCCATGCATGCATTTAGGGCTTTGGTGACCAAGCTTATTTTTTAATTTTTCAACGTCACATCCCAAGAGCTATAATTTTTCTATTCTTCTGTCATTGTAGTTGCATAAGGCTTGTTTTTTGCAAGACAAGTTGTAGTTTTTAATGGCATAATTTTGGGGTACACATGACTTACTGATTAACTGAAAAACAGCAATGCCGCCACTGAGTTTTTATATTGTTAATTTTGCGACATTCACTTTGCTGTTCAATTTTTTGGTGAGAAATAAGCAAAAAAACAGCAATTCTGCAAATGTTTTTTTTTTCTTTTTTTTCTTATGATATTCACCGTGCAAGATAAATTATGTGATAATTATATAATGTTGGTTGTTGGATGCAAAACCAAATATATGGATGGGATTTTATTTTACCTTTTTTTTCCATTGAGAAACTTTTTTTTCCCAATAAAAAAGTTACTTGAATATTGTTCTTTACTTAAAGAACAAGGGGACTTTAAGATGGGATCATTTGATTGCTTCTATAATACACTGTACTGCCGATGGAAGACAGAGGGAGCATCCTCCTTCTACAACACTTAGATGCCAGCTTATTTACTTGGATTGGTGCTTCTACCAGTCTGAACCTGTACAGCAGGATCCCAGGTCTCAGCTGCACGGGAGACCCATGCAGCGCTTATTCTAGGCTGCCGTAGAAACACAACACTACAATAAACCCCATTAATGACTGACGTAAAATTATGTATTGATTGTCATTAAGGGGTTAAAGTTTTGTTTTAATGTATTTAAATATAATCTGGAACGTTTCTTTATCCAGAGATTGTCAAACTCTACAAGGGTATGTCCATATGTAATGGATTTGCTGATGAAAATTTCCAAGGCAAGTCCATGCTAATTGTTTGCCTTGTGCTTGGAATTTCAATTGTTTAGAAAATAAAAAAAACAATATGCTCACCTACTAATCTTGTCATTCTCGTGACAGTGTTTCCATTGTTTTTATGGTTGATGCCAATCAGTGACAGAAATTGTAATAGTGCAGATTTAAAAATTCACACCCAATGTCGATTTCCATGTAGCATATGGATGAGAGTTGATTAAATGTACTTTGCTGCGGATTTTCCAGCAGCAGATCCAGGTGGAAGCTCTGCATCAGGTGTGGTACATATCTACCCTAATGATTTCACAGAAATAAATGTTGCAACCAGGGGCGTGGCTAAAGGCACATAGGTCCTGGTGCAACAGTTCAGCTTGGGGCCTCCCCTTCCCTCAGCGCTGGTGCACCTACATTTTCTGCTGGCCAAGTCAAAAATTAACCCCCCCATGCCAAATTCTCACCCTAACCTTTTCCCTCCTAATATTACATATATCACTACAGAACATACAGGGTAAGGCTACATTCACACGATCCGCATATTTTGTGGCTAAGATGCGGACCCATTCACTTAAATGGGTCAGCAAAAAATGCGGACAGCACACTGAGGACAGCGATACAGATGACTATGGAGATGAGCGCTTCCACAATGGAAGCGCTCATCTCCCTCTGCCCCGCCGTCGCCGTTGCCAGGTAATCCTTTTACTGGTAGCTGTAACTGGGAGTTATCTGTATCCTGTCTTATGTGTGGACAGGAAGTCAGTTTTTCCACCCATGCCTGTGATCAGGGGAGGCCTCAGCTTTTCTGGCTCCACATACAAACATTTATTTTATTCCCCCCCCCCCATAACGAATGTAGTGGTATTCTTTCGATATGTCTTAAACCCCATAATACAGTGAAAATTGTGTTTTAGGGCTCGGTACTGGTTTTAACAGGATGCAGCACTCTGTAGGGTTTTCCTGATGACTTTAAAAGTTCATGGAAAGTACAAAAAGAACAATAAGGGTGGGATTCTGTAAGGCAGCCGGCGCAACTATGCCCACCTGTGGAGGCCAATGACTGTAAAAAGTTTTTACCTTCACGTTCTTGCAGCCATTGGCACCACTGAGAATAAGCAATTTGGAAACTGTGGCGCACCACGTGCCATTTATGTGAGAGGTGAACATTGGCTAAAAAAGGTATATGAGGGCAGACTGACATGCTACAGTAGAGCAACTCACCACCAAAATGAACCAGAGGGCTACCATACGTGTGTTTAAAACAACAGTTCAATGAACCCTACAGCACATGGGGCTCCAAAGCAGGTGGATGGTCACTGCGCCTCTGCTAGTGAAGTTGTATCAGCAGAAAAGGCTTCAATTTTCACAGCAGTATTGGAATTGGACCTCCGCTGATTGGTAAAGAGTTGCTTTCTCTGATAAGTCAAGTTTTCTGCTTGATCGAATGGATGGATTTTGACGTGTCAGCCTAAAAACATCAAAGAACAAACACCCTGCAACCATTGCTGGAAGAACACAAGCTGGTGGTGGCAGTGTTATGACTGGGGAATTAATCCATCCTTGCAGATCACATACACCCTTACATGCTGGGTTTTCCAGCAAGACAATGTGACATGTCACATGGCTAGAAATGTCCGACACTGGTTGGAAGAGCAAAAGCAAGACTTCCAAGTACAGTACTGGCCCCCTAATTCCCCAGACTTGAGCCCAACTGAGCATCTCTGGGACCACTTTGAGCGTTGTGTTCGCTCCCTCCGACAGCTGTGGGATGCACTGCAGTCAGCATTGCTCCAGATACCTGTAACAGCTTACCGTAAACTTAGGGAGTCACTTGTAGCCCGTCTAGCTGCTGTCCGTGCTGCACATGGTGATTACTCTGGATATTATATATGGAAAGTCAGATTTTGACTCATAGGGAGCCACTTCCAATAGGTGGCGTTGGCGAGACCAGTCTCTTTATTGGGAGATACCTCTTTGCATAGTCGTTTTCCATGGAGCATTGCCAATAAAGCTTTATACCATGGAGTACATCCAGTAAGTCTCCATACAGAACTTGACTCTTTAAGGAGATTCTACACCCTGCCTAATGAGGCCATGTAGGAGAGAAAAAGGGATTAAAGGGGTTCTCCAAGTTAAATTTATTAATGACCTATCCTCAGGATAGGTCATCAATATCAGATCGGTGGGGGTCCGACACCCGGGACCCCCGCCGATCAGCTGTTTGAAGAGGAGGCGTGCGCCATACCATTGCTGCCTCCTCTTCACTGTTTACATGCTGGCCGTAACAGGGGTAACATAGTAACATAGTTTATAAGGCCGAAAAAAAGACATCTGTCCATCCAGTTCAGCCTGTTTTCCTACAAGTTGATCCAGAGGAAGGCAAAAAAACCCTGTGAGGTAGAAGCCAGTTTTCCCCACTTTAGGGAAAAAAATTCCTTCCCGACTCCAATCAGGCAATCAGAATTACTCCCTGGATCAACAACCCCTCTCTAGTAACTATAACCTGTAATATTATTACCCTCCAAAAATACATCCAGGCCCCTCTTGAACTCTTTTAGTGAACTCACCATCACCACCTCCTGAGGCAGAGAGTTCCACAGTCTCACTGCTCTTACCGTAAAGAATCCTCTTCTATGTTTGTGTACAAACCTTCTTTCCTCCAGACGCAGAGGATGTCCCCTCGTCACAGTCACAGTCCTGGGGATAAATAGATCGTGGGAGAGATCTCTGTACTGACCTCTGATATATTTATACATAGTTATTAGATCTCCCCTCAGTCGTCTTTTTTTCTAAAGTGAATAAGCCTAATTTTGATAATCTTTCTGGGTACTGTAGTCCACCCATTCCAGTTATTACTTTAGTTGCCCTCCTCTGAACCCTCTCCAGCTCTGCTATGTCTGCCTTGTTCACAGGAGCCCAGAACTGTACACAGTACTCCATGTGTGGTCTGACTAGTGATTTGTAAAGTGGCAGGACTATGTTCTCATCACGGGCATCTATGCCTCTTTTGATGCAGCCCATTATCTTATTGGCCTTGGCAGCAGCTGTCTGACACTGGTTTCTGCAGCTTAGATTTCTGTTCACTAAAATTCCTAGGTCCTTTTCTATGTCAGAGTTACCCAATATTTTACCATTTAGTATGTACTGGTGACTTGCATTATTCCTTCCCATATGCATAACTTTACATTTGTCAGTGTTAAACCTCATCTGCCACTTCTCTGCCCAAGCCTCCAGTCTATCCAGATCCATCTGTAGCAGTGTACTGTCCTCTTCTGTGTTAATTACTTTACACAGTTTAGTGTCATCTGCAAAAATTGATATTTTACTGTGCAAGCCTTCTACAAGATCATTAATAAATATATTGAAGAGAATAGGGCCCAATACTGACCCCTGTGGTACCCCACTAGTGACAGTGACCCAATCTGAGTATGTACCGTTAATAACCACCCTCTGTTTTCTATCATTGAGCCAGTTACTTACCCACATACAGACATTTTCTCCCAGGCCAAGCATTCTCATCTTATATACTAACCTTTTATGTGGTACAGTGTCAAATGCTTTGGAGAAGTCCAGATATACGACATCCATTGATTCGCTGCGGTCTAGTCTAGAACTTACCTCCTCATAGAAACGGATTAAATTGGTTTGACATGACCGATCCCTCATGAAGCCATGCTGATATGGAGTAATTTGCTTATTTTCATTGAGGTACTCCAAGATACCATCTCTTAGAAAACCCTCAAACAGTTTACCCACGACAGATGTTAAACTTACCGGCCTATAGTTCCCGGGCTCTGTTTTTGGACCCTTTTTGAATATTGGAACCACATTTGCTATGCACCAATCCTGTGGAACACTCCCTGTCAGTATAGAGTCCTTAAATTACACCTAACCACCCCATTCATTTCAATGGGAAGGATTGCTCCTATAGACTTGTATGAAAGCGATTCTTCCCATTGAAATGAATGGGGCGGTTAGGTGTAATTACACCTACTCACCACTACCCCTGTTACGGCCAGCATGTAAGGCTACTTTCACACTAGCGGCAGCACGGAACCGGCACCTAAAGGGTGCCGACGGATCCGTACTGCCGCTGACACATGTGTGGCACATACATGTTGACACATACACAGAGAACATACATACACACACATACACACAAACACATACATACTTACATACTCCAGCCCGGGATGCCGGCAGCACGTCTTCACGCGCCTCCTGCGCGCAGTGATGACGATTCCCCACAGCTCCCTCTGCTGGGCGCAGTGGGGAAACGTCATACCTGCGTGCAGGAGGCGCGTGAAGACATGCTGCCGGCGTGCCTGGCTGGAGTATGTGAGTATGTATGTCTATGTATGTATGTATGTCTGTATGTTTCTCTGTAGCCGGATCCGGAATGACCCCCCATTGCAAGTCAACGGAGGACAGATCCGGATTACTGGTGTGTCACACCAAACGGATCCGTCCCCATTGACTTGCATTGGGGGTCATTCCGGATCCGTCTTGGTGCGGATGCCGGGACCGGAGAGCAAACCGCAGCATGCTGGGGTTTGTTCTCCGGTCTGAAGACGGAACGGAATGCTTTCAGGAGCATTCCGTTGTCTTCAGTTCAGTTTTGTCCCCATTGACAATGAATGGGGACAAAACTGAAGCGTTTTTTTCCGGTATTGAGCCCCTATGACGGAACTCAATACCGGAATTTAAAAACGCTAGTGTGAAAGTAGCCTAAACAAGGAAGAAGACGCAGCGCTGGTACGGCGCGCGCCTCCTCTTCAAACAGCTGATCGGCGGGGGTGCTGGGTGTCAGACCCCCGCCGATCTGATATTGATGACCTATCCTGAGGATAGGTCATCAATAAATTTAACTTGGAGAACCCCTTTAAGAAGACTGTTATCTAAGCAGGCAGAGTTTGCTGCCGTTGCTTGTAGGAGTCCTTTGTAGCCACCAGCAGTGCAGTACACTAAAGGAAAGGCAAATTAGGAGTGAGGTATGTATGATGCCATAAGCTGAAAGTAAAGCAGTGCCCCACTAAGGCTGCTGGCCCTACCTAAGATAACCTCAATGTCAGTCTCATAGAAATGAATACAGAAAGTAACTTACTGTCCTCACATACAGTAAGACACTGGGGGCGACACTGGCTTAGTTGCCCATAGCAACCAATCACCTTTTCAGGATCAATATGAGTGGTTGCTGTGGGTAACTAAGCCAGTATTCCTTTGCCTCAGTTTGTTAATTCTCCACTGCCCACAGTAAAATTCATCCTGGGGCCCACCTGTACAGCTACATGCTAATATTACCTGATCACACAGCAGCAAGACTCTACAAGATGATTGATTATGGGGTCCTTGCAGCAACTTTGAGATGGTGGGTCCCTAATGAAAGATGATACTGGCTGGCCTGCCTCTGTACCTCAGCCACCTAATTCATCAATAATAATAAACTGGATAGTTTGTTAAATAATCTACACAGTTTTTATATTACCATACTATAGTATGGTTGATAGGATGTACACTGCCTGTACATAGTGCAGTCAGTCAAAGGTGCCACTTGTGCTGGCATGGAGGACTAAGGGCCCCCACCTTACTCAGGCGTCCATCAGGGGATTCCCCTGTTCCCCTGTGGGCCAGTCCAAGCCTGGGTGGGATGTGTAGCTAGCAGAAGCTCTGGATCACAAGTAGATACACCATACGCAAGACCACTATTTAGGCAGCATCTCTCCATGGTAAACATCCATCCCATCCAACAGAAGAATGTATCACGGTAGCCCAGAACCTCATGAGTTACCCAGGATGGGGGCTGGCCATGAGCACTAAAGTACATTTTACTCAGACTTGATTGTGTTTTGAAACAGGAGAAAATGATGGACCATGAAAGTCTAATCTGCCATCTCACAAGATGAGGCTACTCAAGTTTGATATTTTTTTTTAATTTACAAGTGGTTGAAAAGCTAGTCTACCAAATACGGTAGACGAGACTGTAGAGTCTAAAGTTGCCTTTACACAAGGCAATAATCGTCCACGGTATTGGGAACGACCGGTCACAATCTGCATGTTTAAATGTGCTGCCGATTGCATGATGAACGAGCGAAACGCTTGTTCATCGGGTGAACCTGTTGTTCATGCAGGCGCCACAGATCATAGTTTCTCATCGGCAGATTGTGTGCTCTAAACAGCGATCTGCTGCTCAGAAACCACTATTCTGTATGAGGCTGAGGGATCGCAATAGTGATCACTCGTCCTCATACAATCAAGGAGATCTTTTTCACTGAGCGAGCAGCCGACTGTCAGGAAGGAACACTTCCTTCCCAGCAATCGGCTGCAGAATCATCTGGTGTAAATCCACCTTAAGGGCTGTATTACACCAACAGATTATCTGACCAATTTCTGTCCAATCAGACCAATAGTTGGTGTGTATAACAAAAGATCTGTGTGTGTGTGAACAGACATCTGACTAATGATTCGTCAGTAGAGATGAGCGAGCAGTGCTCGTTACGAGCACTGTAACGCTCGGGTCCCGTGTGAAATGCCCGCAGGCATTGCGGATCCGTCCTCATCTGCATGTAAGTCAATGAGGACGGATCGTTTGGTATGACACTCATACCAAACGGTTCCGTCCTCACCCGTCTTAAAGTCAGTGGGGACGGAACCGTTTGGTATGAGTGTCATACCAAACGATCCGTCCTCATTGACTTACATGCAGATGAGGACGGATCCGCAATGCCTGCGGGCATTTCACACTGGACCCGAGCGTTACAGTGCTCGTAACGAGCACTGCTCGCTCATCTCTATTCGTCAGAATATCCATCAGATAATCTGTTGGTGTAATACAGCTCTAACAGGTAACACTGAGCCCTCAGAGTCGTTCTAATACTATTGAAGGACTTCTAACTGGGGAAATGTGTGCCTCTTGGTTGAGCAGGATGATCCACAATGAGCAGAGGACAATGGATTTTTGGTGAATCCTTATTCTTTCTGTCATGAAAAGGATCATAATTATGGGATAAACGCAAGAAATGCAAAGGACCATAATTATGGGATAAATGCATGAAAATCAATTTGTAGCAGTTTGGATTAGTTCAACACTTCTCCCCAGAAATGTGAGCATAAAGCCAGCATAAAAAATAACCAGTGTAAAGTGAAATGTTTGCAGCCTGTAAGACACTGAAGCTTTCTTGTTTTCACACCCACTACTAGCAGCACATTTTTAACACATATGAAAATGTAGACAGCTGAGCTTGTGGCTGCGTTGTGCGATATCACACAAGTGAGATCGGGGACTGATATTGATCACTTTACACAACGTGAGCAAGCATGTCTCTCACTCTGTTCTGGATTACAGCAAGAAAGGAGAATCATGCAGAAATCTGGTTCCTGAGCTCAGTGGCTGTTTACATACCCACATGAATGAGACATATAAATTGCTGTGGACATATCCTCCATCCATGAACGAGACATAGATAATCCAGACTGTCCTCCCTTCACAATACCCAAGACTAGTGCTCATAGTACGACTTATGCTATACTTGGGGGCCCATGAGAGTCAAGACACACCTCTGCTTCATAGAATGAATAATCAATATACAAGATTCTTCACAAAAAAGCTAGCAGTCAATAGAGGAGCACACACTGTACCATTCAGGCCATCTAGACATATGCCCAAAGTAGCTAATTTTTTTACCCTTACAGTACGTCCAATAGGAAGGCTGAGGGAAAGCATGACCAATAAGTAGCTCAGTTATTAATATAGCACATATCCTCTTGTGATCAATAGGGCACTGTTAATGTCACCTGTCACAAGGGACAAACCGGCAGCACAGATGAAATATTACTCCACAATAAACACCACCACAGTTTCCTCATTTTTAAAAAATCAAATAAATATTAACTATAAATGTAGTTACCGTCTCCTTCTTTGTACGATATCGATAGGTCTGTTGACTGCACATGGTGACCCATATACGTGTCCATTATATAACTTACGTCCTACATAGTCCATAGGAACCAGGAACCCACAGTTTGTAGGTAAACTCATATCCACGTTTAGGTTTTCAGTGCTAGACAGTCCTCAAACGTCCACAATGTGATAATATAAGATACCATGCACGTTTGTCTGAGTTAATTAAGGCCCATACAAAACCTCCTTTAACCCTCCATTTGAAAAATATTCCCATCATTAGAAGAGGCAGAGAGCACAGGGAGCTGAGTGGCAAGTCTGACTTTCCTTTGGAGAGTACAGACAGTAGTCAGCACTCCTAGCTTTTCTCTCCAGGAAGATCATTTTTTGCATAGCTTCCATATTCTGTTTCTTGACAAACAATAAGAGCAGATTGCAAGCTTATGTTTCCGAAAATACATTGTCACCTAAGCATCTGCCAATCAATCAGTGAGCCAATTTAGTTGAATGACGCTCTCCAAAAAAAGAATCTGAGTAAGGCAGAATCAGCAGTGCAGCAACAGCAGATCCAATGCCAGCCTATGTGTAGCCTTCAGTCTATATCTGGTTGTTACCTTGGTGAACAGGTTTAGTCAGATAAAGTGCACATGAATTATAGTGCCTAAAAATAAAAGACTTGAGATGCTGTGCTAAAATCCCAGAAAACTCGCAGTGTCCTCCTCTGAGAAAGTAATGAGGCTCTCAAGCGTTCCCTGTAGGTTCAGTGTGACAGCTGGAAAAGAGTGCAGTAAAGAAATGCCACCAGTGCAGGATACTGAGCTAGCTCTCCCTCTTTAACAGCTGTGATGTCACTGTCACTCTACTCCGGTAGGGGGAGGGCCATTGCCTCACTTAGGCTCGGCAAATATTTCTCTTTAAAGAGCCAGTTCTTCATTCGAGCATTATCTATGCTTCTCCAATGATAAATGAACTGAATTGTATGTTCAGAGTAAAGACCCCTCTAACATGGGCCAACAATCGGGTTCCTAGGAATACTCATTCCAGATAATTGCCCTGTGTATAGGTGCCGCCAGTCACCTGATGAACGAGAAAATGCTCCTTCATTGGATGACATCATCGTTGATGCAGAGACCAAAATCATCTAAAAACTGTGAATATTGAAGAATCATAAATTGTGACTATGATGTAGAAAAAGCGAATTCTCCCCCCAAAAAAACACCTCTTTGAGAAGACCACCCCCTTATCCAGACTAGATTTCCAGTGATACATTACAGAGGTTATCCCACAAAAATTATTTATCACTTATCCACACTATAGTTGATAAAATAGCGGATATTGGGCACTGCATGGTCACATGCACTATTCCAACTAGTGACTAGCTTCAGTGGTGATGTGGCCACAAACTGCTCATCATCGATGAAGCCAGTCATTGGCTGGAACATTGCATGTAAAGATCGCGGGGACCGGAAGATGGAACATGGAGCAGGTAAGTATGAAGAATCTGTTTTAGGGGCCATGCTGCAGGGAAAAAACTTTTTCTTACTGGAAAACCCCTTTAACATTATGGTTTTTTATTTTAACATTTTCAACTTTGTTTCTATGTTGTATCTGGAGGTGAAAAAATGTCCTTGTGTGGATCTGCAAATTGAATTGGAATTTCTCAAGATTATAATTATACTTCAAGAGGTTATCGTCTTGAGACAACTCGTTCCAATATAACCTATTATGTAATAGAAGGAGATTCCCCTCTTATATACTCTCGTGAAGACAACCCCTGTCCATTTGCAGTGACCACTGCAAGGGAAGTGCTTGCAAGAGATTCAGACTCAAGCATGTGCTGCGGGTTCTTACCCCAGGCTGGATTCAGGGTGGTGGTCCCCCAGTGATTTTAGTTCTTTGTTTTATGACCTGCTGGTGAAGTTGTGCCATACCAGTGTCCTCAGTGATCACGTGCCATTCTACTAGCATCACTGCATCAAGTAAATGGGACAAAAATGTAATCCTGCTCATCTACTAGTAGCGGTTTACAGTGTGGAGCAATATAAGCAGGTGTCTACAACACTCACCCTTGGGTCATCCTGGGGGACTAAAGTCAGACCTCCACTTATCAGATATATTGTAGATGCTGGGGATAGGCTATCAATATTTTTAACCTGGAAAACACCTTTACTCTGCCGAAGGTAAATATATGTCAGCGGTGCAGAAGGACTGGCTTCATACACAGCTGTATAATACAGCTGACACTTGCTAGCATGGCCCAGATTGGAGATAACTCCAGTCCAGTCATTTAACCCCTCCAGGGGCGGACTGGGAACTTAAAGTGGCCCTGGAAAAAATACTAAAAGTGGGCTCGATTTGTAGTCGGGTCAAAATTGATGGAAGGCAGGGCCAACACAAGTAGGCAGGGCCAACAATACCATATTGTGGCACATAAGGGTACTTTCACACCAGCGTTATTGCTGGATCCGGCAGGGTTCAGTAAAAAGGCTTCCGTTACTGATAATACAACCATCTGCATGCGTTATGAACAGATCCGGTTGTATTATCTTTAACGTTGCCAAGACGGATCCGTCATAGCAGGGAGCAGATCCGTTTTCTATTGTGCCAGATTGTGTCAGAGAAAACGGATCCGTCCCCATTGACTTGCATTGGGGGTCATGACGGATCTGTCTTGCTCCGGATCCCCAGGACAGAAAGCAAAATACAACATGTTGTACAACTAAACTGAACAGTATGCATTTTGAAGCACTTCCGTTCTGTTCAGTTCAGTTTTGTCCCCAATGACAATGAATGGGGACAAAACTGAAGCGTTTTTTCTGGTATTGAGCCCCTATGACAGAACTCAATACCGGAAAACTCTACGCTAGTGTGAAAGTAGCCTTATACCACCCCAACAGAGCCAAATATCACAGTCCATCACATAATACTGCCAGCAGCACAAAATACTTCCCCAAAAACTTCTACTGGCCGGCCAAAAGGAGGGCCCAGGTGGCCCCCTGGTCATCGGCTCACCGGGAAATTTCCCTGTAAGGTCTATGGCCAATCCGTCCCTGAACCCCTCAGTCCCCATGGTCAGTAGCAACGGTGGCATGTGAGAGGTTAGTCAGAGGGAGAAGGCTGAATGGTTGTTATTAAAAGATGCAACAATCCTGCAAAAAAAAAAAATTACATTTTTGTGCCTTACATTGAAGTCAGATTTTAAAAATGAAGCAAGCTGCCACAATGTAGTTTTTTTCCATCAAATGTCCCCTTGAATTAGAAGTGGATGATGCCTGATGACAGTTTCATATAATACTCAGTCCTACAGAAGAATTCTACAGTCAGCCTCTCCACAGCCTGAAGCCGCTCCCCAGGTGACAGGAGACAATAGATTCTGTTTTCCTGCACAGTAAATGCAGATAAAGCATAATTTAAAGGTAAGGTGTCACCTATATTTTTTTCTACCAGTTAAAACCATATGTTATTTATTGATTTATTTTTTTAATTTATTTTATGCACTTATATAGCACTCACGCTTCACAGACATTAGCATCACACTGTCTCTAATGAGGCTCACAATCTATGTTCCCTATCAGTATGTCTTTGGAGTTTGGGAGGAAACCAGAGTACCCGGAGGAAACCCACGCAAACAGGGAGAACATACAAACTCATTATTATTTTCTGATTGTACATTTTTTATTCTATTTCCTGAACATGATTATGTTGGCAGCCATCTTCCCTGGTCTCTTCACAGTTGTTAGATGGAGTGATGAGCAGTGCCTGGTTTCCCCCAGACAGACGCGCTGAGCAGCAGCATATTGTCGTGAAGGATTGTCTTTCCAGATCATGTCGAATCAACTGAATTTACCTCAGTTGGACTCCAATCAAAAACATCAAGGGAAATGGGAGGCCAGAGCTAAATTTCAAAGGGCCTGAATACTTATGTCTGTGTAAAATTTTACTTTTTCCTTTTTAATAAATTTGCAAAAATTTCTAAAATCCTGTTTTCTTTTTATTAAGGGAGATTGAGTATGAGGGAAAACTTGATTTTTTTTAATTTTAGCACAAGGCTACAATATAACAAAATGTGAAAAAAGTGAAACAGTCTGAAGACTTTTCAAATGCACTATATATATGATATCTGTCATTGTAATCCTGCCCATGATGATGACTAGGTGGCTGCCGAAAAGCAATTGCTACAAAATATGAATTGTCAACTAATTATTAGGTTTAGTGGCCAATTCAAGATTTTAGAATGTTTTTTTAAATATAGCTAGTGACATGGGGAAAAAAATCACCACAAAGTCTAAGAATATGTTTAATATAAAGACTTGGTTTAAAGAACAGGTCAGTTTCTGATGACACATTAGCTTTAACTTTAGTGTCTCTTGAAATGAACCCCTTAATGTAATAAATGAATCTGAAATTGATAAACAAGTGTCCTGAACTTTAGTCCTTGTTACTCCACAATTTATTACATCTATAGAAATCCTTAAAGTTAAAGTTTAGACATACTATATATGACTAAGCAACCTGTATTATCTCTTGGCATCTTTATTATAATGATCAACTGAGTGTTTATTGTTGGTGATTAGTATACTATACATTGTGGGGAAAAACAGCAACAAGCCTGCTGGTAATGGATTAGATTTTGCTAGTCATAAAACTTGTTAGAGCCTAGTTTACAGTACTACATGTTTCTCTACATAAGTGCTCTTATCTCCTCTATAGGTGAATATTTATTAATCTAAATGCACCCAAAGTCTGGCTTAGGAGTTCAGAGATGTTGCTCTCTGGATTCAGAATTGCCAGAGGCTGGCTGAATGCCTGCCGGCCCCAATATCTATAAAGGGGACTGGCAGAGATCTGGTCACAACCCGGCAAATATGCCTAGAATCAGCCGGACTAAAACTGCTTTGCGCAAGAACACTACGTCCACCACCGTCCCTCTGTCCAGGCTTCTACTCACCTCCTCATAAGAGCAAATCAGGTTAGTCTAACAAGTTGGTAAACCTATGCTGGCTGTCACTAAGTTATGATATTATTTATGGCCACATTCCTTAAGAGTCCTTTCTTCCCCACAATGGAAATTAAAGGGGTTGTGTATCTTCAGCAAGTGGCATGTATCATGTAGAGAAAGTTAATACAAGGCACTTACCAATGTCCATATTGCTTACTTTGCTGGCTGGATTCACTTTTCCATCACATTATACACTGTGGGTACAATTCCACAGAATGCCACTTTGAAGGTTCTTCTCTTAAGCTTGCAGCCTATTTCTTGGAAACTATTCTTAAACCCCACCACCTACCATGTATTCTGTTAATAGTTCCAAAATGGACCACAATTGCTGGGTCATTACCAGGCCCTTCCAGTAATTTATCTACTCGTTCCACCACAGCGAACCATTCAGTTGAGGGGGTTTTGGTGATAAATTATTCTATCCATCTTGCTGATTATAGAATCCCCTATAACTACTAATTGTCTAGGCCTATATGCACTACTATGCCACATACTACTAGCTGGGCTGTCCTCCTGACTGTTAGACAGAGTATTATCCTCTAGGGCTCTGTATTTCTCAGACTAAAACCCTTGCATCATCAGCCAACGTATAAGAGCACAGTAACAGGAGTGGCCTTGCATTTCTTGGAACCCTTCCTACTCCCTCTGACTACATAAACCTGGCTAGCTACTTGTTCCTCGTGGGCCTTATAGTCAACCTACATTTCCACCCCACTAACTGCTTGCTTTCTGTACTGAAGAAAACCTCCAATCCTGCTAGCCATTATCCCAAATATCCCAAATGAAACAACAGAGAACAATAATTATAAAGTGCTAAAGGTGCATAACTTAAAGTGGTATTCCGGTTACCATAAATATAACTTATAAATATTACCTAATATAATGTCAGTTTCACATATTTACCGTTCAGTAGTTATAAAAGATGTTTTCTACCACTGCTACCCACTGTGTTTCCTCATAAATTACCATGGCATCGACCTGTAGTTTTGAGCCTTTGTTAGGTCGAGCATGCTCAGGGTGTTGCTATGAATTCTCTAGCTAAATGTATAGTGAAAGAAAAGGAGTGTTAGTGTGCTGCTGACTACTGAGTATAAGGGGCGTGACTGCACTGTGATATCAGGCAGCCAATTAAGCTAGGGATTGTGGGGATTGTAGGAGAGAAGATCAGGCACCATGATACTCTCAGTGTGCTGCAGCCTCACAAAGGAGCTATAAAAATGGATTGCACAGTAAAATAAAGCTCTGGTTATATGTATAGGTATGGGATCTGGTTGGGTCACAGTTTGCAGCCTTAATGCAGTTTTTCAAATATTAAGTTACTTTACCGGAATACCCCTTTAAAGGGTTTACCCCTTTTTACTGATCAGTGGGGGTCCAATACTCAGCTTTTTCAGAAGGTAGCAGCGTTCGCAGTAGTACAGCAACCTTCTCACTGCTCACCAAGCACAGCGCCATACACTGTATAGTGTCTGTGCTTGGTATCGCAGCTCAGTCTCATTCACTTCAATAGTAGTGAGCTGTACCTAGGCCTTGTGAATAATGAATATGACGTCACTGGCCTAGAGAAATCTGAAGAAGGCTGTGGCGCTACTGCAAGCGCAGCTGCCTTCTCAAACAGCTGATCAGCAGGGGTCCTGGATGTCAGAACTCCACTGATCAGATACTGACTATGTCAGTCTTGGATTATTTAAAGGGTTTCTGTCACCAGTTTTGGGCATATAAAACAGGATGACATTTGCAATGTGCAAATGTCACCTGATGCCCAAACTGGTGATCATTTTTTTACTGGTGCCCCCGTTTTTGAAATAAATCATCTTTTGTTGTATGCAAATGAAGCTTACTAGGTGCAAGGGGCGGTTACCTCGCACCTAGTAAGCTCCGTTTGCCCACCCGCGGTCACGCCTACCTTCACTTGATTGACAGGGCCAGGCAGCTTGTTGGATCCTTGCCGGCCCTGTGCTCCATTCAAATCCCGCGCCTGCGCCCTGCGGAATAAAAGCGGCGCAGGCGCGGGATTTGAATGGAGCACAGGGCCGGCAGAGGATCCAACAAGCTGCCTGGCCCTGTCAATCAAGTGAAGGTAGGCGTGACGCGGGTGGGCAAACGGAGCTTACTAGGTGCGAGGTAACCGCCCCTTGCCACCTAGTAAGCTTCATTTGCATACAACAAAAGATGATTTATTTCAAAAACGGGGGCACCAGTAAAAAAATGATCACCAGTTTGGGCATCAGGTGACATTTGCACATTGCAAATGTCATCCTGTTTTATATGCCCAAAACTGGTGACAGAAACCCTTTAAGAAAAGATGATTGACCTCAGAGAGATCAACCATCATCACCACAGAGACACCATCACGAGTCTCAACGTTGGTGAATCTAAAACAAGGCTCCCTGGGAAAAGCAATATGCAAATCAAAAAAGAAAACCACAGAGACACCATCACGTGTCTCAACGATGGTCAAAACTAGCCAGGCCTTTCACCAGGAAGGAACAACCAAGGGAAAGGCAGTCTCCAAAAGGAAACCACCTATGCCAAAACATGGTATCCATCCACAGACAGCTGTTTCGGGGTATTTTCCCCTCATCAGTGTGGAGTAGGAATCTGGCTAGTGGGAGCAATGCCTAGTAGAAGATTATTTAAGAAAAGATGATTGACCTCAGGGAGATCAACCATCATCACCACAGAGACACCATCACGAGTCTCAACGTTGGTGAATCTAAAACAAGGCTCTCTGGGAAAAGCAATATGCAAATCAAAAAGAAAACCACAGAGACACCATCAGGTGTCTCAACGATGGTCAAAACTAGCCAGGCCTTTCACCGGGAAGGAACAACCAAGGGAAAGGCAGTCTCCAAAAGGAAACCACCTATGCCAAAGCATGGTATCCACAGACAGCTGTTTCGGGGTATTTGCTCCTCATCAGTGTGGAGTAGGAATCTGGCTAGTGGGAACAATGCCTAGTAGAAGATTATTTAAGAAAAGATGATTGACCTCAGGGAGATCAACCATCATCATTCCTACTCCACACTGATGAGGGGCAAATACCCCGAAACAGCTGTCTGTGGATGGATACCATTCTTTGGCATAGGTGGTTTCCTTTTGGAGACTGCCTTTCCCTTGGTTGTTCCTTCCCGGTGAAAGGCCTGGCTAGTTTTGACCATCGTTGAGACACGTGATGGTGTCTCTGTGGTTTTCTTTTTGATTTGCATATGTCAGTCTTGGAACACCCCTTTAAGATTTGCCAATGGGCAAGAAAATGTTGCTGCAAAATAAGCTGGGGACAGTGACTAGCATCATCTGCAGTGTCCTGACATGCCATTGTTTGTAAACAGCAGCATGAGAAACGGACCAGTGCCAGAAAGGGGTGGGTATAAGCTATTTTAGGACTTGTCTGAGATTTTTAATGATCTCAGAAACCCCTGATTATTATAAGTCACCTGAAAATTGCATAGCTCACAGCTGTGTGAATGGATCTTAAAAAATGACATTTACTCCAGTACAACGTCTGGCCATCCACGTGTGACTATAATTTCATACAGCTAGTTACTGCAAAGAACACTGCACTACACATGGGCACAAATTTACTCAATACTTTCCATCAGTTTTTTTTTACATAAACAATATTGCAAACAATGAATTCCAACAAATATGCACTAAAATTTGGGAAATTTCTGGTTGGTCCCCCAATTTTTTTATGACAAGGAAAAGTAATCGTCTACAAGGAAACGAGAACGGGTACAGTCACATTGTCAGTTTTTTTAATGTGGTTTTGGAAGCCAAAATCAGATTTGGATCATAAAAGGAAAGAAACTATTAAGAACATACATTACTTTTTTTTTTTTCATCCACTCCTCGTTTTGGAGTAAAAAACTGCATATAAAAACCTGAATGTCTGGCCATATTTGAAAAGTAGATTTATCCAAATTTATTAAGAAAGCCTGAAAATGGCCCAAATTTAGGTGCAAATGTATGGCTGCTCATAGTAAGCATAGATATGATTTTCTGACATAGCTATAAAAGTGCCAAATGTATAATACATTTTCATAAATTTACTGCAGAACACTTTAGCTGTTTCTTTTATGAACGCTGGCATAGTAAATGTGTGACAGTGTTTACAAATTGAAGATATAATGGCACCATCTACTGGCCTGTATAGGTACTTGACCTCAAAAGTTGCAGACATCGCCATAGATGTATTAAATGCAGTGCAATCTACCGACAGCATGTTATAGAGCAGGAGGCGCTGAGCGGATTGATACATAATTTTGTGGGAAAAAATTCAGTGAAACTTGTTTTTATACATCTGTCAGCAGATTTGTTTGCTTGGCAGCTGAAGGCATCTGTGTTGGTCTCATGTTCATATGTGCCTGCATTGCTGAGAAAAATTAAGATTTAATATATGCAAATGAGTTTCTAGGAGCAATGGGGGTGTTGCCATTACACCTAGAGTTTCTACTCTTTCTGCAACTGCTGCTCCCTCTCCACTTTGATTGACAGGGCCAGGCACTACAATGTTTTTACTACCTGGCCCTGTCAAAGTGGAGAAAGCAGAACCTCTAGGAGTAAAAGTGATGTCTCTGTTGCTCTCAGAGCCCCATTTGCTCCTAGAGCCCCCATTTTTCTCAGCAATGACGACACACATGAACATGGGACCAACACAGATGCCTTCAGCTGCCAAGTGCACATACATGAAATCAGCCAGTTTCACAGTTAGAAAACTGCTGACAGATGCCTTTAAATTTCTGCTATTGGTTATGGTTATGAGTGCCTAACATCTATTTCCGTATTTAGGCCAGTTTCACCCAGTCAGCATTTGGTTGGGGAAAGTTATATCACTGTTATATCGCTTTCCCCAAATACCACAATTTATCCAAACTTCCTTATTATAAAGTTATTAGCCTACCATTGCACCCTATGGCAGATCTGTGTTAATATCCAGTTGCTGTTGGTTATGTCCTGCAGTGGAGCCTTGTAATGTAGGATATACATGTGTACAGCACTTCTTTTCTTTCCTTTCAATAACCCACTCCACTTTGTTTGGAAGGATATATTTCTATTAGTGGCACAACCCGTTAATTAATTTGGCAAAAACTACACCTCCTTGGAGACCTTGAGCTCACGAACACAACCCATGTTTTGTTAGAAGCCACCCATCACTCTTCATTATAGTGTCTAGGAGGTACATCCTGGTCACAAAACAATGGGGGCCATACATATTAGGCTGATTGATTGATTTGATTGATTACAATGATGCTGTGCACGTGGGGCCGCCCGCGGGACTATTGGATATGCCCCCGTTGTCCTATATCCAGAACGGAGCGGGGAGCGCTGCGCTTGGAGGACCCAGGGTATCCCGGGGTCCGGCTACCACCAGGCGCAGCTCCCCGCTGCGCTCATAGAAATGAATGGGAGCGCACTGCACATGCGCAGGCCACCGCTCCCATTCGTTTCTATGGAGCCGACGGAAATAGCCAAGCCAGCGCTCGGCTATTCTTGCCGGCCCCATTGAAATGAATGGAGGGCGGCTGCGCATGCGCAGTGCGCCCTCCTTCACTTTGGGGGCCCCGTTCTTCGATATAGGTGCGGGTCCCAGCGGTGGACCCGCACCTATAAGACAATGGGGGCATATCCTAGCGATATGCCCCCATTGTCCAAAATGAGAATAACCATTTAAGCCCTGGGAGCACAGCTCTCCCGGGTTGTCCGCTCTCAGATGCTATGGTCACAATTAACATGGTTTAAATGTCTGTGATCTGTCTTATCACCGATCCGGGACATCAGCCCTGAGTGTCTGCTGTTTGGCTATGGTCAAAGAATACAAAACCTTATTGTGCAGAGTCCACTGATTTTTGGCGCTGCAGGATCTATAGAAGTAGGCCACCTTCACTGCAAACAAGTTCAGATGTGGAGATCCATGCTGCCGATATCCCGAACCAGAAATCCAAAGCAGTGATGATAGTGCTAGCCTGGGTAGTAACACACCTGATTGTCAGGAAGAGCTATAAAACACAGTTCTTACTCTAATTATACATTTCAAGGAGGAATAACAGAGTATCAGCACAATGCATACACAATACTAAAACACACACGAGAGCTGGCAGCTGCTTACCAAGGCCTGCTTGTACAGAACAAGCCACACTTATAGCTGATTAGAATTGGTTGCGCAAAGAAACTCATTGTGAATTGGCAGATATTTCCTATACAAGAATGCAGAAAGCAGCACTGGTACAAGCACTGCCTTCTCCTCACTGTTTACCTGCTTGCCGTCCACATTGCAGCGGCTGTGCAGTGTAATCACATTTCAGACGTCCCATTGAAGTGAATGGGGACTGCTGAGATGTAATTACACTGCACAGCCGCCACAATGTCGATGGACAGCAGGTAAACAGTGTAGAGAAAGCAGCGCTCGCATGAGTGCTGTGGTCCCTTCATACAGCTGATCTGCTGTGGTGCCGGGAGTCAACAATCTGATATTGATCCTAAGGATAGGTCATCAAAATAGTAAACTGGACAACCCCATTTAAGTACAAGTGCTGGGTTAACCAAAGCCTCAGTTTAAGTAAATGATGCAGAGGAAATGTAGGTGGCCGGCATTTTACCGTCCTTAAACTGTAGATTAATTCACTCCTAGCTCTTGCACAACTAATGGACATGATGAAGTTACCCTGTTAATATTTTACAGAAATGACAGGCACAAGTATGTAAAGCCGGTACCAGTCTTTCTTTATTGACTATACGTAGCTCAGTAACATCATGTATTGAACCTGTTTGTACAATCACATCCCAAACTAAGAACATGCAGTATATTACCAATATGCAGCAGACAGAAATTGTTGGCCAAGGTATAAAGAAGTGAGGAAACCACAGCTGTGGCATAAACGCCACCAATGTCACCTATAGAAAGTTATTGTGGAAATGAATGCAGAGGTAGCCATTCTTAAAGGGAAAGAATTGATATTTAGCATATACGTAACTTCACCAAGCACTGGAGAATTTCTGATAGAGATTAAACCACCAACAAAGTCTGTCTAACCAGAGCAGCAATGTAGGGGACAGGTTTGTGTCTAGGCCCCTGTATAAATAGAAAATAACCATAGAAATACCGATTGCAGATAAGCTGCATTCTTTGCTGCTAGATGCGTGTCATGCTATACAGGCTGTTGTAACAGAAATCCATGGAAACATGACTGCATCTTTATGTAATGGATAGGGGTCGATTTTAATGTTTATTTTCTATTTTCATGCAGGTATTTGAACTTTACATTACCAGAGAATACACTGCTATTTCCTCTCCAATCAGTACAAGCTCTGATGCAGACATAACCTGAGATTCCAAACTAGGGAAAAGTGGGACCCGCACATTACCATCTGCACTGTGTGACCTACAAAGGTCATCTCAATAGAGGGACTGATGCCACTAGGATACATCATGAGGCCTCTGCCACAAAGTCAGTGTTTGGTCAGTGATTTCCATAAGTGATTTTGAGCCATAACCAGGTGCGGGTCAAAAATACAGAACAGGAACAAATGTTTCCAGTATATTTTATCTCTGTGTAGGCTCCACTTCTGGTTTTTCTCACAATCGCAATGCTGGAAATCACAGACCAAACACTGACGTATGAGAAAAACTACTGCGGTTATACTGGAATGAAGAAGCAACAGCCTAAAGAACGCGCTGAACCAGTATTTTTCCTGAAAACTCCATGGGCTTTTATTGAAAATTACATGACCACTGACTGAAATGAGGCTGACTGAATATTCATACCATAGTGATATGCCATCAATATGTCTACTGTGACAACCCAAGTTAGAGAGGAACCCATGGGGTAAACGTAGATGCCCACACAGCAATGCAGCATATACAGTATTTGGCCGTGCAGTTAGAAGCAAACTCTGGTGAATGGAAAAGAAACACTAGAGACCATGTCTGGATGCAGAGGCCAAGTAATAAGAGCAAAGTCCTTGAATTATTTCACCATAGCAGACTATTCCAAAACTATGGTTATGTAGTGGTGTGTCACTCTGAGGAGGCTGCCCATTGTAGTGCAGATGCAAAAGTGCAAGCTAAAAAGTACAGTAATAGCATCTACAGGCGTTTGCAAGCACAATACAATAGTCTTGACATATAGTGGCCATGTTGAAATATGCATATGACTCCCATAATCAGGAGACCACCAAAGGAGTGAGACCAGAAGATGACACAATAAACCTTCCAACACTCACAATAAATAGAGAGTAGAAAATGGGTAATAATACTATTCCATAGTCTGTACTGGAAGGGCAATGCAAATAAATGAGACACGGGAACACCACAAGAGGATTGAAGAATGTGACCTGGGGTCATCCTTTTCCTGCAGGCATGGCTCTCAACACAAGGCTGGTCACTGGACCAATAATATTTGCGTGCTAGGATGACGCCTGCTTAGTTCCTACCTCATCTAGGTGAATAAAAAGTCTGTTATCTGGATGGAACAATGAATTGCCTTTGTGTGAAGGGGAGGCTGGGTCCTTGCTCCTTTGTGTTAGTAGGGTTAGGCCCCTTTCACACGAGCGTGAGACTGACTCAGACGTCTCCCGCATCATGTGCCGTGTACTGAACTCCCGGCACTGAACGGGGGTTACATAGCATTATACTGATTTATGATACTATGCAGGGGCGTTGCTAGGGTCTCAAAACATCCAGGGCCCAAGCCCCAATGAATATGGCCCAATTCTCTAAGTCGACCACCTGCCCCCCCTTCCGCAGCAGCACTTACCTTTCACATCCAGGGCTCTTTCATCATCTTCTCCATTTCGGTCCGGACAACTTCTCTCAGCCGCCTCGTCTCTGCAGAGCGTGACACACAGACATCTTAGCTTCCTCACATTTCTATCATCATCTCCCAACCTGGAGTCCCTACAGTGTTATCCTGCTGCTCGCTGTGACCCCCAATACCCCCAAATACTATCCTGAAAAAATATCAGTGCCCCCCATAGTAATAGTGCTCCTCAAAGTCCCACCAATAGTAATTCCCTTCTAGAATGCCCTCATTAGTAATACTGTCCCCAACAGTGACCTCATCAGTAGAAGAGCCCTCCAGTATTAATAATACCCTCACAGAGCCCCCAGTAGAAATAAAGCCCTCCTATTGTTCCCCCAGTGGTAATAAAGCTCTCTACAGACCCCTCAGTAGTAATAAGGCTCCCTATTGTTCCCCCAGTGGTAATAAAGCTCTCTACAGACCCCTCAGTAGTAATAAGATCCCCCATAGTGCTCTTAGTAGAAATAAGGTGGATCTCTAAGTCCCTCCTATAGAGGCCCCAGTAGTAATAAGAACATATATAATGTCCCCTGGATTTATAATACCCCTACAGTGCCCCAGTATTTATATCGCCCCCTCCTGTTATAATGCTCGCCCTGAAGTGCCCCCAGTATACTGCCCCCTAGTGTTATAATGCCCCCTGCAGTTATATTCTTCCCTTTAGTGCCCTCAGCAATGATGATTCCTCAGCCCCTCCACCAGAAAGTCCCATGTAAATAAAATTATTTTCCCACCCTCCGCCGTAGAGTCCCATGTAAATAACATCACTCCCCTCCCTTCAACCATTTCAACATACAGTCCCATGTAAATAACATCACTTCCCTCCCTTCAGCCCTTTCAACATACAGTCCCATGTAAATAACATCACTCCCCTCCCTTCAGCTCTTCCAATATACAGTCCCATATAAATAACATCACTCCCTCCGCAGCTGCCTTCAACATACAGTCCCATGAAAATAACATCACCCCCTTCCACAGCCCCCTCCAACGTTCAGTCCCATGTAAATAACATCACTCTCTCCCTCAGCCCCCTCCGAAATTCACTCCCATGTAAATAACATCATCCCCTCCCACAGCCGCCATCAACATACAGTCCCATGTAAATAACATCACTCCCTCCCACAGCCCCCTCCAATACAGTCCCATGTAAATAGCATCACCCACTGAACATTTAGTCCCATGTAAATAACATCCCTCTCGTCAGCCCTAACATGCAGTCCCAGTTAAATAACTACAACTCCCAGCATTACTCTGCCTTCACTTACCTGTCCTTTTATAGCAGACATCAGCAGAGCTTCTTCCCCTAGACTTCTCTTCACTGTGGAGCCTCTCCTGCACTAGTCACATGATGACATGTGACCAGTGACATCATCGCAGGTCCTTCTCAGCTACTGCACCGATCACATGACCTGTGATGTCACCACAGGTCCTACACCTCCTGCAGTGTTTTAGATTCGATTGTATTGCTGTCCTGAGGACAGCAATACAATTGTATCTAGATGGCAGGCAGGACATTCGGGGCCTGGGAGGAAACATCAGGGGCCAGGCCCCGAATGTTTTAGCCTAGCAACGCCCCTGATGCTATGTAACCCTTACAGTTCTGGAATGTGTTGGATAATGCTGACAGTGTTATCCAACACATTTCAGAACTGTAAGTGTTACATAGCATCATGAATCAGTATAATGCTATGTAACCCCTCAGTGCTGGGAGTTCAGTACACGGCACACGATGCGG
The DNA here is from genome assembly GCA_900303285.1 of Rhinella marina. Taxonomy (NCBI): domain Eukaryota; kingdom Metazoa; phylum Chordata; class Amphibia; order Anura; family Bufonidae; genus Rhinella; species Rhinella marina. The sequence goes on along the minus strand of ONZH01024882.1, from coordinate 170,683 downwards.
GAGACGGCCGAGTCTCACGCTCATGTGAAAGGGGCCTTAATGGGGATGGATAATTAAAGGGCACTGCATGTTTAAAATTGTATATAAGTACTATATCCTGCTGAATCTTGGCAAAGAAATCTTAAAATCTTGGGCTGCTAAAAGGCTATAAGTTTGGAAAACTTTGTAAAAGCGTTCAGAAAAGTATGACTTGGAGTGTTTAAAACTCTTATACACAAATATATATATATATATATATATATATATATATAATTTTCTATGTGTGACTGGGATGATGGTGATCCTATATTGTGATCACGTACGTGATTACAATATAGGATAACTTTATTGGGGAAAACTGTACAACTGGAAGGAGTTTCTAGTATCCTGTGGGGCCAACTGGATGCAAGTTGAGATATGGTTGGTCATGGGGGCATTCAAGTTCCATATAGTATTTTGTGGCACATTTGCCCATAGATGTTGCAGCCGGCCCTGTAGATCTTATACACTCATAGGTTGCCAAACTAGCATCCCAGCCGGTCCCATAAATGTTCTATTACCGATAAATCTGGTCACTGGGGAAGGGCAAGGAAATGGTGCAATCTGGTGGAGAAAATCCTGGGAAACCCTTGCTGTTTGTGGGTGAACATTAGAGTATTATGCTTCTGAAAAATGCCAGTGGGAAGCTCTGCCATGAGAGGCAACACATGTGGCTTCAGAAGGCCTCATGTCACTACTATGGGTGACTGACTGTTACCTTTGCTAAGTGCCTGGAAATGGTCCGGGCAGAGACAGAGGTGTGTAATGAAGGGGACAACTGTGTCGGGACAACGAAATTGTGAGAGATGTTTGTGCTTTTTGGTGGATCAAACGATCTCTAATGGTAGTCTGTCTGGGCTATCCAGACCCAGTTTGCGGTGCGTGCCCTCAAGTAACCACTGCTCCCAATAGCATCTAACAGCTAGGTCAGAATGGCCTAGATGTTGGGCAGTTAGTTCAAATGACCATCCTGTTTCTCTCAGTCCAGTGATGCACCCCCTCTCAAAGTCTGTCAACTGGGAAAAATATCCTCTAGTGCATCAAAATGGCATGTCTAACAGTAAGTGATCTCTCACCAAAAGGTACACTACCCAAAGGTAGGCGCAAAGAGCCTTTTTAGCAGGAGAAGCACTTTTACACCCTCTTGGGCCAAGAACGCTCCTGTAATTTACATATTCATTTACATATCTGCCTGAGACATAACTGCATGCTAAGTATTGCAGCAATCTGACATTTCTATCTGGGCGTGTTATTTTTTGTGAAAGTCAGAAATCTGGGGCATGTCTGGACAATCTAATGGTCCCTTTACACAGGACGACAATCTAGCACATTGTCGGGTCGAAAGCGACCCTGCCAACTTGTATTGGCCCCATCTACTTTTGTTGCCCCAATTTTTGTCAATTTGGACCCACCTACAACATTAGAACTACTTTCAGGGTTTTTTCCAGGGCCACTTTAAGTTCCCAGTACGCCTGTGTCAGTCGGGGAAAAATTAAGGCCGACATGTAATACGATGGTCGTAATAAATGTCCCCAATAGTTTTTTATGTCTCCCTAACTATTCCCTACTTTTGGAGCATTGGCTTGTTAGGAAATGGTACACAATTATGGAATAAATGGACTATACAAAATCAATGCATTCATGAAAATGAGTGGCTGATCAAAGCTATAGTGAAAGCAGAACTTCCGGAGACAGGAGGAATGCCTGACAGAGATGGAGCCAGCTGATCTTTCATTACTTCCAAGCTTAATTCTGTACACATTCCCTAGAGCCAAGGCTGATGAAAAAAGTTGCCAATAATGAAATATAAGCAGTTTACAGCTTCTTTTTCCATAAAGAACATACTGTATGGAATATTAACACATGAACTTTCATCACCATAAAAGGTATTTTAAAAATATGGTAATGAGTAGTATCTACCATATGTTTTACTTTGGTTACATTTTTACGATGCAGTGGGCATAACCCTGCCTACATGGCAGCCAATGAGCGCACAAATTTGAACACAATAACTCTGTTAACCCGCAAATGTGTGCGGTCATTAGCCCTTAAAAGTCCAGCCTTAAAGGGGTTGTTTCATAAAAAATATTCATGTTTTTAAACCAGCACCTGGATCTGAATACTTTTGTAATTGCATGTGATTAAAAGTTTAGCGTAGCCACTGAGTCATTCAATAAAATATATCTGTATAGAGCCACCTGCTGTTTGTTCTTTTTCTTATTTCTTTGTCCTGCTCACTGAGAAGGCCACACATGCTCAGTTTCATCCTTCAACTGCCTCCTGAGTTGTGATAGGGAGACCATGGACACGCCCCCTTAGCTGCAGTGGAAAAGACACTCCCCCTGAGCTGTCAGCTTGTTATAAATCTATCAGAGCAATGAATGGGGAGATTTCTGGATCTATGTGAGGTACAGGGCTGGTTCTAGCTTTGTTAGAAAGAGATTGTCATGTACTATATGATGTCTGATTTTCATTTTTTACCTTAGTCATGGCATAACCCCTTTAAAACAATAAATACAACTATGTATACAGCCTGTAATATATGGAGTAGAAGGATGCTTTTGAGCCATGCTAAAGGAATAATTACTGGGGTCATCACATGTTAAGTTACCTACTGTGTTTGTATAGTGTTTATGAGGACAACTCTATAAAATTGAATATTAATTTGTATACCAAGATATTTGCTCACTACTATGGGATGCCAAATCTGTTATCGACAGCAATAGCCACTGTCAATGGCACCAACTTCAACTCCTAAAAGTGCACCACTGCTTTAATGTGACACCATGCAAATATTGTCTTCTGCACTTGGCAAAGCCATGTATAACCTACTCAACTGAATAGGTGCACAATATTGACAAGAGCGTCTCTGATATGGAGAGACATCGTTTAGGTGGCACAGTTTTCTCAGTCTCTCAGCTTTAATATAGAATACTACAGCCATAATGAATTAGTCATCTGAAATACATTTGCAGGCATTAACATTTTCTCTGCCATTCATTCTGACCTTCCCTGTAAACATTACAAGCAATTTTCATGTAATTGCTCACAACAGAATAGATAAAATATCATTTATGACTTTTATTCCAGTAAATAGTGCGAGCATCCACACGCTCTCCAGCTGCTCGGTTCACCCACATGTGAGTGACAAATGAATTGGAAACAATATCTCTTCTGTGGCTATCAAGGCTTATGGACGTCAAACAGAGAGTGGGACAGACATGGGCGTCAAGCTTTACATTGCCATTGAGGTCATCGCTACTGTTTTACCATTGATATCGACCTAGTCTTGTTCTATTGAAATCAATCCGACCTCAGAATTACCCTTGGGCAACCCTTGGTGATGCCAACACAATCTAGGGCCAGCTGGATAACAATGAATTGTTTTGAGGGTGGCATCCCTGGGAAGGGAGATGTACAGTTATATAATATTGCAGTTCAGTACTGAATGTTCGCTATCATGAAGTTAGTACACTGAATAGAGAAATGGTAATAAACAATTCAGAACAAAAGCACATTTTCCTTTGGAGAAGCAGCAATAAAGCTTTGTACTGTGTGGCGTCTGAGTAGCATTTATAGTCTATGCACATACTGTATGAATGGAAGTCAGCAAACTCTTACCTCTGACTAGCAGGGACGTTTTACTGCTTTGCAGTTTTCCTTTCTAGTCACATATTTTTGGAAAATATTAAAGGACATCTGTCAGCAGATTTGTACCTATGAAACTGGCTGACCTGTTGCATGTGTGCTTGGCAGCTGAAGGTGTCTGTGTTGGTCCCATGTTCATATGTGCCCCCATTGCTGAGTAAAATTATGTTTAAATATATGCAAATGAGTCTCTATGAGCAATGGGCTCAGCTCTCTCTGCAATGACAACACTCCCTTTGCTCCTAGAGAATCATTTGCATATATTAAAACATCATTATTCTCAGCAATGCAGGCACATATGAACACAGGACCAACAGAGATATCTTCAGCTGCCAAGTTACACATGCATTTCATGTGTGGTCAGCTTAAAGAGGACCTTTCACCTCTCCTGACATGCCTGTTTTAATAGTTTCATGCATTCCCCATGTAATAACAATTCTGTAACATCTATTCTTATGACTATATTGTGCCATTCCTTTATTATTTCTACTAGAAGTTATGAATGGATTGCTAGCAGTCTGCAGTAAGGGTACAGAGGGGTGGTATTAAGTTGGGGGTGTGTACCTGCACAGAATCACTCTATCGAAATCAGTGCTGCCATTGTCAGACTGTGCAGGTACACACCCCCCAACTTGTTACCTCCCCTCTGTACCCTTACTACAGACTGCTAGCAATTCATTCATAACTTCTAGTAGAAATAATAAAGGAATGACACAACAAAGAGCCATAAGAATAGATGTTATAGAATGGTTATTACATGGGAAATGCATGAAACTATTAAAACAGGCATGGCAGGTGTGGTAAAAGGTCCACTTTAATTGTAAAGAACGAACATCATAGGTAGAGAATATGTGAATGTGAAGTAACCTACTTGCTACTATAGTTTTCTTTTACATGATCTTATTTTTTATAGGAGGCAGGGGAGAAACCATATTTGGCTTCACAGTAGAAAAAAATGTCACACAATTAACCTGTAGAATGTGGTGCCATGTGCAATCAAGGGGATTTGGCAGGACCTCACAGAAATGAAATACAGATGGGACTAAAAGAAAGTCTGGTAATATGTTATACTTTAAAAACTAAGCCACATTGGTTCAGTTCCACAATATATGGTAGCGTCAGGTATAGTAGGACAAATTAACAGTAAAGAGGACCTGTCACCTCTCCTGACATGCCTTTTTTACTTGCATTCCCTATGTAATAATTCTGAAGCATCTACTCTTATGATACATTCTTAAAGGGGTTCTCCGGGAATAAAGAAATTGAAAATACGTAAATATTACTTTATTATAAATATATTCCCAAATACCTTTTATTAGTTATAATGGCTCATTTTGTCTAGGGAGCAATCATTAGGAGACATAAAATGGTTGCCATCCTACAAGCACAAACAAAACCTGTCCTAATCATATAGCAGGACACGGCCACATCCCCACCTCCTCTCTGTACTTCATGTCTCCTCATGAACTCTATTCCTACAGAGATTCAGCTAAAGATCTTATCATCTGTATTCAGGAACAGTGTCGGACTGGCCCACCAGAGGACCGGAGGATCCTCCGGTAGGCCCCAAGCCAGGAACCTATATTTAGGGCCAGATTATCATTGGAGCATTTGGAGCTACTGCTCCAGGCCCCGGCTCCAATGATTTCGGGGGGGCCCCGCGCCCCTGGTGCCGCCCCCCGCTGCCACATACCTCCCAACCATCCCGGATCCAGCCTCTGGCAGCTGTCTCTGCGTCCATAGGACGTAGAGACAGTTGCCTGTTGCAGGAAGGAGCAGATAGCTGAAATCGGCTGTCTGCTTCTTCCATCCTCCCTCCTGTCCCCCCTGCAGCTCTCCGTACCTCCCAGGCATGCCTCAGGTCTCGGCGGGGGGCGGGGCCGGCCGGCAGAATAGGCCCCGCCCCCTTCAGACATGAGAAGAAGATCTCCTGCTCTGATGATGCTGGCCCTGCTGCTATGAAAAAGGTAAGTATAATTTTTTTTTTAACTTTCTGTACACTGTGTTTATTATCTCTGTACTGTGACATCACTGTGTTTATTATCTCTGTATTGTGACATCACTGTGTTTATTATCTCTGTACTGTGACATCACTGTGTTTATTATCTCTGTACTGTGACATCACTGTGTTTATTATCTCTGTACTGTGACATCACTGTGTTTGTTATCCCTGTACTGTGACATCACTGTGTTTATTATCCCTGTACGGTGACATCACTGTGTTTATTATCCCTGTACGGTGACATCACTGTGTTTGTTATCCCTGTACGGTGACATCACTGTGTTTATTATCCCTGTACTGTGACATCACTGTGTTTATTATCTCTGTACTGTGACATCACTGTGTTTGTTATCCCTTGACTGTGACATCACTGTGTTTATTATCCCTGTCCTGTGACATCACTGTGTTTATTATCCTGTACTGTGACATCTCTGTGTTTATTATCCCTGTACAGTGACATTGCTGTGTGTATTATCCCAGTGCAGGAAGAGGTAAGTGGTCTGTGTTTGTGTGTTTGTTTTCTATTTTTCAGGGTCGTGAATGCAGAGGACTACGTCGGATTCGGTGGACTACGTCGGACCAGCTTTTTTTTTTTTTTTTTTTTAATAAAATGGTCAAACAGGGGTCTGGGGGAGTGTTTATTTCAATAAAATGTTTTATACTGGTGTGTGTGTATTTTTTTTTTACAATACTACAGTTTTAGTAATCACAGCTATCTATAGACAGCCCTGATTACTAATACTGGGCTTAGTGCTTGCCGGTATGACAGGCCAGCACTAACCCCAACATCTATTACCTCGGCACCCACCGCCACCATGGGTGCCGGGAAGAGCCGGGTACCTGCAGGACCGGACCTTCTAAATTGAGGGTCTGGCTCTGGGGCGGCTGCAGGCTGGTACCATTAGGCTGGGAAGGGCCAATAACCGTGTCCCTTCCCACCCTGGTAGTGCCAGGCTGCTGCTGCTGGTTGTATCTGGCTGGCAAAGGAAAAAAGGGGGGGACCCCACGCCATTTTTTGTTAAATTATTTAATTATTTTTGTAAAAAAATGGCGTGGGGTCCCCCCCTTTTTTCCTTCGCCAGCCAGATACAACCAGCAGCGGCAGCCTGGCACTACCAGGGTGGGAAGGGACACGGTTATTGGCCCTTCCCAGCCTAATGGTACCAGCCTGCAGCCGACCCAGAGCCAGACCCTCAATTTAGAAGGTCCGGTCCTGCGGGTACCCGGCTCTTCCCGGCACCCCTGGTGGCGGTGGGTGCCGAGGTAATAGATGTTGGGGTTAGTAGTATTAGTAATCAGGGCCGTCAGTAGATAGCCATGATTACTAAAACTGTAGTATTGTAAAAAAAAATACACACACACAAGTATAAAACATTTTATTGAAATAAACACTCCCCCAGACCCCTGTTTGACCATTTTATTAAAAAAAAATAATAAAAAGCTGGTCCGACGTAGTCCTCTGCATTCACGACCCGGAAAAATAGAAAACAAACACAGACCACTTACCTCTTCCTGCACTGGGATAATACACACAGCCATGTCACTGTACAGGGATAATAAACACAGTGATGTCACCGTACAGGGATAATAAACACAGTGATGTCACAGTACAGGGATAACAAACACAGATATTTCTTTATGGTGGGCCCCAAGAATTATTTCCTCTGGTGGGCCCTAGGTACTCCAGTCCGACCCTGTTCAGGAACATAATCCCTGACATGCAGAACAGAGAGGAGGATAAGGCAGCTCTTTACCTCAGTGCTGTGAAGTAACTTGTCCTGCTGTGTGATTAGGATAGGTTTTGTGTACTATTAGGACGGCGGCCATTTTATTTCTCCTAATAATTGCTCCCCAGACAAAACAAGCCATTATAACTAATAAAAGGTATTTGGGAATATTTTTATAATGAAGTAATATTTAAGTATTTTCATTTTTTTAATTCCTGGAGAACGCCTTTATTATTCCTGCTAGAAGTTATGAATTCATTGCCAGCATTAATTGCAATGAAGGTCTAGCTGCGTGTTACCAGTTGGGATTGGCCCCTGTGTTTATCATGTATTGTTATAGTATGTCATTGTTTTAGCCGTTTAATACAGCAGAGAATGTAATGATTGGCAATAGTTGGCAGGAACAGGGCTAACCACCCTGTTCATCCCCTCTTTGTAGCAGTGGGCTGGTCCTACTTCTTGCCAGGAGGAAGAGTTCAAGTCCAGACAGAGTGAAGGGAGAGGAAGCACATGCCAAAGCTTCTACTCCTAGGGACCGTATCCAATTCTCCTGTGAGACCATCACTCCAGAGAGAGCATCAGAAATCAAGAAGACTGCATCCAAGACGCTTCATTGTACAAAGACAGCGTCAGAGTCATCAACAAGACTACTGTTTTACAGGCACTGCTACAGGTGAGGGAATACGGCTGAGACACCCATCACCTAGCTAACAACCAGGCCAAACATCAAGACTAAAACTCACAGTGGACACCTATATACACAAGTGCCGGCTAGTGCCAATTAATTGCCATAAAACCAGCAACCATACCTCCTCATCTGGTGCCAGAAACTGTACTTTGTACTTAATACTGCTGAATAAGCTACAAGTTATACTTTGCAGTAAGTAAAGAGAAACCTTTATATATTTACTTCTGGCCTGATTCTTCAAACTACCTTTTTCTACTGCACCAATCCCCAGGGAGCAACAGCCTGAGGGAGTACACTGTGACACACCTTATCAAGGCCACTGCCACTCCCAGCCTCTGCATCTGCTCCTCAGGGGCTCGCTGCACGTGCACATTGTAACACTGGCAGCACTGATTGGATAGTGTCAGACTTTGCAGAGACACACACCCAACTGGTAACATTTGTAGTATCCCAGAGCAGGGGGTATATGCAGCGATACCTGTTATGTATATGAAAAATTGTGAAAGGGGGAGTTTATATGATTTTTAAACATAACTTTTAGCCCCCTTAGGGGGCAAGAACCTTGGATTTTCTGATCTCTTCTCCCATAGACCATGAAAGAGAAGTATTATGGTCTATGAGAGTCTGTTGCTCGGCCTGCTGAGCCGTGCCTTGTGCATGGCTTTACAGGCAGTTTACTATGTGGTGGCTCTGATCGGAAGGCAGAGAGAGTCCCTTCCCTCTGTCTAATTACACAGATGATGAGATCACTATTGACCATGGTATCTGAGGGGTTAAATTAAACCAGATTTGGCATCATCGCCGATTCTGGTCATTGTGGCCAGGTGCTTGCTGTATTATACAGCCAGCACTGGCCATGTATGGAGCAGGCTGAGCGCAATCACGTACAGGTACGTCATTGTGGCTGAAGGGGTTAATTCCTCTACTACCCTAGACCACCAGATAAGCAGCCATTAAATAGGTTGTCTAACCTCATGATTTTTTAAAAACAGCTTACAACAGTATAAAACACAAAAAGGAGTAATATTCACTTTATCATGTTCCCATTGCTCCTGTCGTAATGCTACTCGAGTCCCCTGCTGGCATATATTTTCTTCCTGCACCAAGAATGATGTACCAACACAACATGTGACTGCTGCAACCAATCAGAGGCTGCAGTGGTAAACTTAGTGTTGTAGTCACCACTACAGCCAGTGATTGGCTGTAGTACTCTCTATGAAGCACTCAGCCTATTAGTAAGGAAACTCTCAAGGTGTGGCACTGCTGGATGTGGATGACTTGGAACAAGCTTGACTGCTCCCACTGATCAAACACTTATCACCTATCTTGTGGATTGTTTGTAAGTTGTCATTCTGGGACAACACTTTAATAACGTGGAATGTCATGTCTCTCAAGTTGTTGTGCTTCTGCTCCACAGGCATAAACTCCTTTAAGCCGCTGAAAGAAGGCCAATCCAATCGCATACAAAACTGCTCATAGACTAGTCAAACATGAAAAGCATCAACTATGCCCAGAATCTGCAGGAAGTCAACATCTCCAAACAATTATGCCAGAGGCTGTGCTGTGGACAGTAAAAGTGCAGGTCAGATCGTTTTGTTTTTAATCACTTCAAGACCGGGCCATTTACCCCGCCCACCCCACCCCCTGACCAGGCACATCTTCTGTTTTGTTTTTTGTTTTTAGTATTTACATCTCTAAAAGCCATAACTTTTTTTCCTGTTGGGCTTTATTTTTGTAATTTTTATTTTTGTATATATATAATTTTTATTTTTCATAGCCATAAAAATGTAAAAAAAAAGAGGAAATAACACTCTGTCACATGGTTTCATTATTACATTAATAGCTCAATGTGCAACTGAAATATTTTTTAAATTACGCAAAATGGTCATTTTAAAATATGGGATGTATGGGTTTTTGTCACCGAGGCCAGGGCTAGAAGCTGTGGTATGACATGTAAGTGGCTGTTTTTATTTATTCGTTTATTTTATCATTATTTTTCTATTTTACACTCTGCCCCATAATGTCAAGCAGGACCTTTGGGGAACATTTAACATACATTTTTTTGCTGATTTCTTGTGTAACTGGGGCTGACAAATTAGCCCCAGTTACAGAGTAAATACAGCCCCCAGAGAGGATGCATATTGCCGTACAACCTCACTGCAGAGCTGATCTGGGTATGCTATGCTCACGCAGACACCCAGCCCCAGCAATCACATGGCTTCTGGGATCAGAATAGAAAGGGGCTTTGCCGCTAACTGACCTCTATAAACAACGCTCATCGAATAATGTGAAGTTAAACAACCTGTTTAAAAGTGGATTTCGACACACCAATAATCGTCAAGATTATCGGAAACGGCCGTTCCTGTCAAAGGTCATTCCCGATCATCTGCCCGTCTAACTGTGTCTCCAATCACCCGATGAACGAGTGAAACGCTCGTTGATTGGGTGATCCTGACGCTTGTGCAGTCACCACCAATCATGGCTTCTGAGAATTTAAACAGCGATCTGCTTCTGTAGGAGGACGGAGGAGCACTATAGCAATTCCCCGTCCTCATACAGTGAAGGTGATCGCATGTAAATGCAGAGGTCTCCTTCACTGAACGAGCAGCTGTCTGTCCCGAAGGAACGCTTCTAAATCCACCTTAAGACTGAACTCTTCAGCTACAGATATCAAAACAAAAGAATGTTTTGAGAAAGATCTTGACAAAATCACACCTTGCAAACTTAAAACAGAGGAAGGTTGGTTATTCCTGGGAAGCTAACCCACCTTTTCCAAATAGACTGGGCAGGTTGGAAGTAGATAGATAGATAGATAGATAGATAGATAGATAGATAGATAGATAGGTGACAATGTTTCTTTGAGGCATGGGAAAAACTTTAAAGGGGTTGTCCAGGTTGCTTACCTGCACGTTGTCTCCCTTCTAGTGATGGTGCAGAGTAAGTACAGCTTCATCACCATTTTACTTAAATGGAATGATCAGCTGTAATTACTCTGCATTGCTGCTACTAATGGGATGAGGGGGGTAAATACTGAAGAGGACACGGCACTCTCATGAGAGCTGTGGTACCTTCAAACGGGTAGTCAGTGAGACCCCTGCAGATCTGATATTGATGACCTAACCCAAATATAGGTCATCAATATCTGTAGCCTAGATAACCCCCTTTACGCCACTTGCGCGGTCAGAATTTGGTCAATAATTTGCATCAGCATTTGTAAACCAAAACCAGGAGTGGGACTTAGTGTAATATAAAGATCTGTTCCTCTTCTGTGTTCTGTACTCGCTCCTGATTTTAGTTTACAAACACTTATGTAAAATAGATTGACCAAATACTGACTATGAAAGTGGTCTTAGGCTACTTTCATACTAGCGTTTCATAATTCCGGTATTGAGTTCTGTCCTAGGGGCTCAATACCGGAATAAAATGCTTCAGTTTTGTCCCCATTCATTGTCAATGGGGACAAAACTGAACTGAAGAGAACGGAATGCTCCTAAAAGCATTCAGTTCTGTCTTCAGACCAGAGAGCAAACCGCAGCATGCTGCGGTTTGCTCTGCGGTCCAGGCATCCGCACCAAGACGGATCTGTCATGACCCCCAATGAAAGTCAATGGGGACGGATCCGTTTGGTGTGACACAATGGTAAACGGATCCGTCCTCCATTGACTTTCAATAGAGTTCATGACGGATCCATCACCTGCACACATACATACATACACACATACCGCCATACACATAAACATACACAGACAAATACACATACAAATACACATACATACTTACATGCTCCTGGCAGGTCTCCACAGCGCAGGAGGAGCAGGAAGGCGCGCACATAGGATGTGCGCGCTGTCCTCCTCCTGTACTGGGCTGCGCGGAGCTGCCGGGAGCATGTAAGTATGTATGTGTCTGTGTGTGTGTCTGTTTGTATGTACTGTGTGACATGTGTGGGGCCGGAGCGTGGTTCTGGCCCCACACATGTACCTGTGGCAGCACGGATCCGGCGGCACCCTTCACCTGCCGGATCCGTGCTGCGGCTAGTATGAAATAGGCCTTATTCAGATATTATGGGACAAGATAAGACAATATTTCCATATGACCACATGGCATTTGAAAAAAGAATTGGAAAGTGACCCCCCTATATGAGTATGTGAGTTCCTGACCAGTATCATTCCTTCCTGGAGTTGATGGTGACCTCTGCAGCACTTTATCTTAGACAGCAGCTGGTACTGTATCTCCATGATCACAAATGTTGTGTTATTCTTTTGTGTTATTGTTTTTCTTTTATTACAGTCATTTCTATTGTTAGTGAGCCAGATGACTGTATTAAAACTGTCATGGTCCATTTTTGTCATAATTGGTCAACATATTTCCTTTCTGTGGCAAAAATTCCATCATTACCCCAAATGTGACATTGGTTTGAAATGTGAATTGTCAAGATTTGTGTCAAAAGTTTTTTTTAAAAAATGAATAAAGCACACTTTAAAAAAAAATGAGGGTGGTCCATTTATCCTTTGTGGTTATGTGGCAGTCACTGGAAATATTTTGCAGATATGGAGAAGAGTACATTCTACTAAACTGCAACAAATCCTAAAAATCAAAAGTCAGATTGTACATACCATATCTACTGCTACCATTATGTTACAAATGTGGTTAGCATTTAATTAATAAAACCAAGGCTAATTTTATATATACCGCTATAATAGCCTGTCCACAGTTCTGATTTCATGTATGTTTTACAAATAACTACATGGTAACTGGAGAGCTGCCTTATCCTTTTGGAGCAGATAGTAAACTTTACAAGCTGACTGATAAGGGACAGGGAGCATTTAGGATAAGACTAAGATAAACAAAGAATCAGCAGGACTGCTTGGGCCCAGTATATAGCACAGTAACAACACTACAAAACTGGTACAACTTAGGCTACTTTCACACTAGCGTTTTTAATTTCCGGTATTGAGTTCCGGGTTGAGCCTGAGTCATAGGGGCTCAATACCGGAAAAAAACGCTTCAGTTTTGTCCCCATTAATTGTCAATGGGGATAAAACTGAACTGAAGACAACGGAATGCTCCTGAAAGCATTCCGTTCCGTCTTCAGACCGGAGAACAAACCTCAGCATGCTGAGGGCGCTGTGGGGAATCATCATCACTGCGCGCAGGAGGCGCGTGAAGACGTGCTGCCGGCGTCCCTGGCTGGAGTATGTAAGTATGTATGTGTTTGTGTGTATGTGTGTGTATGTATGTTCTCTGTGTCTGTGTCAACATGTGTGGGGCCGGAGCGCTGCTCCGGCTCCACACATGTATCAGCGGCAGAACGGATCCGTCGGCACCCTTTAGGTGCCGGATCCGTGCTGCCGCTAGTGTGAAAGAGGCCTTACACAGGGGCATAGCTAAAGGCTCATGGGTCCTGGTCCAAGAGTTCAGTTCAGCTTGGGCCCCCCTTCCCTCAGTGCTTTGTGGCCAGAGGCAGGGGAGCACTTAGCTTTCGTGCTGCCTAAGGCAAAAATTTAACTGGGACCCCCAACCCCCCCCGCCAAATTCTTGACCTAACCCCTTCCCTTGATCAGGTTAGCTGAACATCCAGCGTAATGATGACTGCTACTAGCTTATATGCACAGTCACAATAAAGGTACCCAGAAACATTAGATGACATGACAAGCTCTTGCCATTAATACAGTAGGCAAAAGTAGTGTAATATACAGTAGTGCCTACACAATAAACCAGCCAGTAAATGGGACATATGAAGCTCTGCTTCCCTTATAAATTAGTGACAACTACCACAACTGGGAGAGTAAAATAAAAATGTTATCAGATAACTCTCCTCAGTTCCTATAGCACCGTCTAGGAACTTATATTTGGTTGCAGGCTGATCCAGATGATCAGCTCCAAACCTGCAACAGACTGATGATGTTGCTGCAGTCGTACCACCATTCAATGATAGGTTGCCATAAATGGAAATTGACATCATGTAGTCAGTCATGATCATTTTGAATTCCTGCCAAAACCCAGCTCAGTAGTTATAGTATATATAGTCATAAAATATCCGCATTAGCAGATTAGCAGCTCTGAACAGCAGAACAAGCTATCCTAAATATCCCATGCCTGCTCCTTGGCTTTATGTGAATAGCACATTAAAGGGTTTTCCTCATGACTTAGATACTGATGGCCCATCCTCATCAATATCACAATGGTGGGTGTTTTGGGTTGCTTCTGGAAACTATACTGTAGATTGTAGGCTCAGTCCTGGACCCCCACCAATCTGAGTTCCACAAAACCCTTTACAAAATAAAGGTTTTTGTAAGTAGAAGCGTGTATTTCACTATAGCATACCTTCCAACCGTCCCGGATCCAGCGGGACTGTCCCGGATTGCAGCGGCTGTCTCGGTACGGGGGAGGTATGTCCCGGTCTCTGGCAGCTGTCCCTGCTTCCATAGGACGCAGAGACAGTTGCCTGTATGGTGATGAAGCAGAGAGCCGGCATCGACTCGCTGCTTCATCCACTTTCCTTCCCGTCCCCCCCTGCAGGCTCTACGTACCTCCCTGCCGCTCTCCACACCTTCGGTCTGGGAAGGGGTGGGGCCAGACGTTAGTCAGCCTTGGCTCCACCCCCTCCAGACTAAAGAAGAAGATCTTCTGCTGATGATGCTGCTAGGAAGAAGGTAAGTATATGTTTTTTTTATTTTTTCAATTTTCTGTGAGTGGCAAAGCATGGGCATATTACTGGGGGCACAGCATGGGCATATTACTGGGGGGCACAGCATGGGCATATTACTGGGGGGCACAGCATTACTGGGGAGCACAATATGGGCATATTACTGGGGGCACAGCATTACTGGGGAGCACAATATGGGTATATTACTGGGGGCACACCATTACTGCGGAGCACAATGTGGGCATATTACTGGGGGCACGACATTACTGTGGGCATATTATAGGGGGGGCACATAGCTGGGCATATTACTGGGGACACAGCTGGGCATATGACTGGGGGGCACAGCTGGTCATATTACTGGGGGCACATAACTGGGCGTATTAATGGGGGCACAGCTGGGCATATTACTGGAGGCACAGAACTGGGCATATTATAGGGGGGGCACATAGCTGGGCATATTACTAGGGACACAGCTGGGCTTATTACTGGGGGGCACAGCTGGTCATATTACTGGGGGCACATAACTGGGCATTTTACTGGGGGCACATAACTGGGGAATAATTACTATGTGGGACAGTAAGGGGACTGGGTGGCATTAGGTGTATAGTTATGTTTTGGGCGGAGTTAGAGGCGTGGCCTAGTGGTGGGAAAATTTGCAATGGCGCGCTCTGCGCGCCGCACAATTTGTCCCTCTTTCTCTGTTTACAAAGTTGGGAGGTATGCTATAGGGTTTGCAGGGTGAGAGAAAGTTGCTTCCCCATTCTAAAAATATCTGTGAAGCAATAACTATCCATGTAATTTTATACCATGTTCTGTTAAAGCAAAAACATAAAATGTTATTAACCACGCTTTCTGTGCAAAATGTAATTGTATCTTTGTAGTAAGTACTGCAAGGGCCACAGGCTCTTCATTTTCCTTTCTACATCCCCATTGACTGGCCTGGAATATCTATGCTCTTAATGACCAAATATCTTCCCATGATAATGCATCAACGGTTTGGTTTGAAACGTTTCTAGTAAATTGTTTCAGGAAACAGATGCAACTTCTGCTTCAGTGTCATGAGGAGGCCTGTGTCATCTTCAGGAGTATCTGGGTTGCGTCTGCCGTCATGTGACTGTTGGTATGTTTTTACTACACACAATAGTACATGTTACAACAACTTAAAGCTGTAAATGCAACATACACAAAGGAAACAAATAATGCAGGCAGTGACATGTCTGAAGGGTCAGGACCTCATTTCAAGCATTCTTGTGGCAGTGACATATACAAAAGCACTCTCCTAGCACTGACATTCACAGCAAACGGATTGACATAAAATTTCTGCCGCTGCACAACAGCCTAATAGATACATTACTGTAAGTTCAATATTTCTAGTGCACAATGGGGAAATATTGGCAATTAAAATATCTGAATTATCAGAATTAATAACTAAGAGACAAAATAAGTAAAAACCACCAGACCGTTCATAAAATAAGCCCATCTACTATGGAAAAACATGACACATGTATATTTCATTCTCAAATTGATAAAGTTTACAGATATGCATGTTTACTGCCTATTGAGAGTTTCTATTGTACTTTATGCTATGTATCTGGGTAATTCATTAGAGTATGTAGATTACAATTTAAGGAATCTTAGTCACATCAATCCCAAATATGATGGAGCGATGGTGGATCAGTGGTCAGCACTGGTGCCTTGCAGTCTGAGGTCCTAGGTTTGAAAATAACTAAGATCAACATCTCCATGGAGTTTGTATGTTCTCCCCATGTTTGTGTGGGTATTCTCTAGATACTCTGGTTTCTTCCCAGACGCCACAGACATACTGATAGGGACTTAGATTGTGAGCTCCACTGGGGACAGTGTAATGATAATGTCTGTAAAGTGCTGAGGAATATGTCAGCGATATATAAATGAGTAAAATAAAATGAAAACCTATGGATGAATGCTCTATGAAATGCCATAAACTAGATGGTACTCTACTGTAGAAGTATTGTGTCAGTGCTTCTAGGGATGGAATAGAGTTTTATATACGACACACAATACTGTCGGATATGGACCATAATACAGTGTATAAGATGGTTGTGTACAGTATTGAAGTTTGTAATGCACGCAGACATATCCTTCTAACTAGAGCTGCTTCTTATATCTATATGGCTGTGCATCATGCAGTATATAATTTCATCTTGGACAACCTACCAGATACAAGAGTGCCTTCGTATTGGGAACCGGGTATATGACAGCATTCTCTGTTAGATTCTTGTACACTTTGGGACAAGGTGCAGAAGGTGTGCACTGGAATGTGCTACAGATAATCCATGAAGTATCCCATGAGCAGTAATCCAGAGTAGCAAATGTCCACACGCTTATCTGAGAATCCAATATTGCTCCTTTGTGTGTCACACAGTATGACTAGGTGGAAAGCGATCTGATTTTGAAATATTCTTATTTCCAGAAGTTTCAGAAACCATAGTAATCACTGTAGAAGAAGCTGATATAAAATTAAAGTGGAAGTCATTATTTCCACCATATCCTAACATTATTTTTCGGTGTAGTGCCCCAGGAAAGCATTTGGGTTGTTTTAAAATGCTGTAGGAAGTCTCTTCCAGTTCCTGTCCAGAACATGTGCGCTGCTCTCCATCAGTGGCGCTTTAAAGTGTTGCTTTGTTTTCATTCTCAAATCAGAGACTGGTACAATGCACTTTCTGTGTCTCTACTCTGCTGCCTGGGACTGTCCATGTCACTCTCCTCCCTCTACACACCCACGGGGTGAAGGCTAATTTGCACACAGAATGCAAGTGCCCTCCCTTTACTCTGTTACTCCCCCCTCTTCTTGTCCTGTGTGGAGTGTCTTGATTGCTCTGCTAAAACCTGACACCATGTAAGAAGAAAAAAAACTTCCTTTCCTGTAGCTTTTCCATTGTTTCTGGATCCCTTGAAAGCAAACAACCAAACAGCACTAAAGTCCTGCCCCAGCCCTGACAACAGAGCCACCACTTACATGGACTAGCATCTCAGTTGACTAATATTATATTCTCCTATTTCTTTACAGAATGTGTTTTTCATTATCTCCTGATTCGTATCATCGTCCTGTGGTCTACCTTACTTGGTCATCATCTCTTGCTAAGGAGTGAGCCTTCTTTTGCTATCAGATGAGGAAGCGTTCATATTCTTCTTTCACTTCCGCTATGTATTTCTCACGTGTTACTCAAATCCTAACTAGTACACACTATATCTGAATTATTTCATAAGAGTACAACTAGGCTCAGAAGCACAAGTATGTGCAGTGTATTTTTTCCGTTAGGCTTTGAGTAGACCTTGAGTTGCACAAGGCATCGTCCAAGCAGTGTTCCTCAACTCCAGCCCTCAGGGCCCACCTGTCAGTTATTTTTTAGGATCTCCTTAATATTGATCAAGTGATATAATTATTGTCACTGTCAATGCATCAGGGTTTACCACAGGTATTCATTCTGTGGGATATTCTCAAATCGTGACCAGCAGGTTGCCCTGAGGACTGGAGTTGAGAAACACTGGTCTAGATCAGGGGGTGCACAACAAGGTTCCACATGCGGCTCTTAATGCCTTTCTGTGTGTCCCCCAACCATTTGGTCACAGACATGCTTGTCTCTGTCTGATGGCTACTCAATGTTCAGAGATGACAGAAGTGGCACACAGCATGGAACCAGTAATATGCAGGTATTAATGGTGCACTGTGTAGCCATCCCTGGAATATATTGGCAGAATTGAGATCTCTTGAAGTTTGTCCCATTCCAGAAAGGAGTAGATATTTGAGGATCCATGCATGCCCTCTTCTGGAGTGAAAACAGGTGAAATTGAACCCTCATTTTCCAGATAGGTGGGAGCCCAGGAATTAGAACAGTCACCTATTAGACATGTATAGTGCATATTTTCGTCATGAATGTCTCTGATGGCAATATCCCCTTAAGTTTTACTGCGGCCCTTGTTTGGCTTAATCTGATAATGTGGCCCTCAAACCAGAAAAAGTTGTGCATCCATGGTCTACAGTAATATCATATTTATTTAAAACCAATAAATACTGGACTGTTAAAAGCTGTTGTTTCTTCTATAACACAATCAAAGAACAAATAATACACAATTCATTTAGTTTAGGCCAAGATAATGACCTTTACATTTCTAACCTTTAGACTTTTTTCACACGAACGTTGTGTTTTGTGGACCGCAAATTGCGGATCAGCAAAAAAAGGGATGACGTCCGTATAGCATCTGTTTTTTTTGCGGATCCATTGTAACAACGCCTATCCTTGTCTGCAAAACGGACAAGAATAGGACATGTTCTATTTTTTTTTTTGAGGGCTACGGAACGTGCTGTCAGTATTTTTTGCTGACCCATTAAAATGAATGGGCCTGCATCCTATCCACAAAATATGCGGATCGGAGCCTGCAAAATATACTGTTGTGTGAAAGAAGCCTTAGGGCTCATGCACACGAACGTGTGCATTCAGCGCCGGTGCTGTGGACCGCAATTTTTGGTCCACAACGCACGGGCACTGACATTGGGGCCAACGCATGCGGATCGCGGACCCATTCATTTGCTTGCACTACTTTTTTGCATTGCGGAGGCACAGCCAGAAACACCACGGAAGCACACCAAAGTGCTTCCGTGGTGTTCCGATCCGTGCCTCCGCTCCGCATCTCCCGGATTGCGAACCCATTGAAGTGAATGGGTCCGTGATCCGTGATGCGGGCTGCACGCGGCCGGTGCCTGTGTATTGTGGCCCCGTGTATGCGGGCCGCAATACGGGCACGGGCCGGCACCGGTCGTGTGCATGAGCCCTTAGTCTGAGCTTCATAGTCACTTTGAAATGCATTGGTTGTATTATGAGGTTTTTTTTTGGCTTGTAAGGGGGCAAGCTATTCTACAGCTGGCCATACACATTAAACAGTGGTTGGCTGAAGCTTATTTCTCCCGGACCTCAACTGATATGAAGCTACAGGGCTTAAATTGTGGTACAGTTAGGCTACTTGGTGAGAATGGCTGCATGATTATGTATCAGCAGGCAGTATCTCATTCCAGTGAGGAGCAATGACTCACTCTACAAGTTTATATGACTCAGAAAGTGCAGTATTTTGAGGCAACTACGTAAGATAATCACCTGTCTCAGAGAACACTTGAAATGTTATTTCCTCTGAGATAATTCCTACTGGCACAGGAAACAGTTACACAGTTAGGACAGTTGAAAAAACGAGTCCATCAGGTTCAACCAAAGAATGAATACGAAAGGACATGGAAGAAGGGAAGTTTAAAACTTTTTTCTCCCTCTTCATCCAAAGAAAGGTAAAAAGAAATTTTAATGCATGAACCAATCTGCCCTAAAAAAGTACAATTTCATTCTGGACCCCAGGTGGTGATCAGATCAGATCAACATTCAGAACAGCAATTCTATATATTTCCATTAATTTCAAAGGGGTTTTCTGAGATGTTTTTTTTTACTGATGACCTATCCTTTGGATGGGTCATCAGTATCTAATCGGTGGGGATCCAACACCTGGGAGCCCTGCTAATCAACTGTTTGAGAAGGCAGCTATGCTCGCAGTAGTGCTGTGGCGTTCCCTCAGGTTTTCCTAGGCTGAGTGACAACACGTTCATGTGTCACGTGGCATAGGAACAGCTCAGCCTCATTCAAGTGATACCAAGCACAGCCTTTATACAATGTACGGCACTGTCCTTGTTGAGCTGAAAGAAGGCCACGACACTCACAAGAGCGCTGGTGCCTTCTCAAATAGCTGATTGGTGGGGCTCCCAGGTGTGGGACCCCCTCCCATCAGTTACTGATGACCTACCATGAGGATAGGTCATCTGTATAAAAATCTCAGAAAACCTTTTTAATGTTCGTCTGTTACTACAATTACAACTGTGACCATGTCCTGAGGTAGACTATGCCACAGATTGACACCTCTTACAGTGCCTTCAGTATTCACCCCCCTTGGAGTTTTTCCTTTTTTGTTGCATTACAACCTGGAATTAAAATGGATTTTTGGAGGTTTGTTCAGTTTGATTTACACAACATGGCTATCAATTTGAAGGTGCAACATATGTATTACTGTGACCCAATTAGACAAAAGTGGAGAGCTTACACAATGTGGAGCCACTTTTTGCTGTAAGTACAGATGCAAGTCTCAAGGGGTATGCATTGTATATAGGTATCTTTCTATAAGATCAGCTAGACACTAGTATTTTTTGCCCATTCTTCCAGACTAAGCTGCTCCAACGCCTTCAGGATAAATGGACTCTGTTGAATTGTTTAAGACATGCCACAACTTCTCAGTTGGATTGAGGTTTGGACTTTAACTAGGGCATTCCAAGACATTTATAAGTTTCCCCTTAACCCTTTCAGCCACCTGTACGCCATAGTGACTGAGGGAATTTATGGAGCGGGCTGCTGTGCTGAGCCTGCTCCATATGCTGCGGATGCCGGATGTATAATACAGCAGGTGAAACCAGTCATTTAGCCCCTCAGATGCTGCGTTCAATAGCGATCTCGCCATCTGTGAGGTTAGACAGAAGGATGCAGCTCCCTCTGCCTTCCAATTGGACTGCCTGCAGTGAAATAGCTCTGACCAGTTACCATTACAACCTGGCATGCCTGGCATGGTAATCTGCCTGCAAAGCTGTGCATGAGACATAGCTCAGTAGGTAGAGCTGCAGAATACTATTTACCAGATTAGTTCTCTATTCTCTATATCTACACTATGGTGTATGGGACAAGAGATCAGAAGATCCTAGGTTCTAGTCCTCTAAGGGGGCTACAAGTTAAAGAAATAATATTAAAAGTTCAAATTTCCCAATTTTACATATAAAAATAAACAATTAAAAAATAAATATAACAGGTACTGCCGTGTCTGAAAACGTCTTAACTATTAAAATATAAAAATATTTTTCCTGAGTGGTGTATGCTATAATGGAGAAAAGAACACGCAGTTTGCCATTTTAGGAGGAGCAGGAGGTTTAGGGTCATTGTCCTGCTGGAAGGTGAACCTCAGTCCCAGGCTCAAATCTCTGGCAGATTGAAACAAGATTTCCTCAAGAATTGCTCTGCTTTTTCTGACATACATATTTTCCTTCAATCCTGACCAGTTTCCCCATCCCTGCCAATGATACTGCCACCAACATCCTTCACTATGGGAATTATGTTCTTGGGATGATGGGAAGCGTCAGGTCTGTATCATTCATAGTGTTTCTCATGATAGTCAAAAAGTTCAATTTTAATGTCATCTGACAAGAGAACCTTCTTCCATGCGTAGCTGGTATTGGTGGATGACCGTGGATTGGAACGTAAACAATGTTGTCGTCAGCTGACCCAGCTGAATGAACTGTGGTGGTGCTGGCAGTCCAGGAATCAGGGGCTCCAGCTGTGGATTTTCCCTGAACCGGAGGACACCATCTGGGGACTCCTGAAGGCAGCGCAACTTCAGGTTCTGTTGTAGGTACCAGTGGCTTTGAAAGGAGGGTAACCCCGGTCGCAAAGGGGCCTTTCAGGGACGCCATGGGGGTGTACTCCACCTGATCCCCCACGTACAGGCTGTGCCGAGGTTGTGGCAGGTGCGGCCGTTTCACCGACCTGTGGCCCACAAAATAGTCCTTTCCGTCCTCATCGTCTGCCAGGAAGCCAGACCCTCTCTCAACAGAAAACCACAGGACCGTTCCCTTTCGGCGTTCCAATGCAGGATCTCCCAGTACCTGGATGACCCAGTCCTCCACGGCGTTTTTATAATCCCAGAAGGTCTGGGCATGGGCTGTCACCGATGCTGGCACAATTGGGTTCTGCCTTATGAAAGGTGTTGTCGTGGATCTCCTCCTGGTCGGCGAAGTGGACGCTCCAGCCACCTCCGCCACACAACCCACAGCAGACGTTCCAGCCGCACCAGCCCAGCAGACGCACCAGCTGCCTGACGACGAAGAACCGCCTCACGATGCGCAGCTAACTCCACAGGCGGCAAGGAGAATAAGGGCACTGTAGGTGGTTTACTCACCTTCAGTTCAGAGCGTGGCACCCTAATGTCTGGAGCGGGCGGTGGTGAGGACGGCGATACAGATGACGTTGGAGATGAGCGCTTCCACAATGGAAGCACTCATCTCCCTCTGCCCCGCCGCCGCCCCCAACTGTGCGCAGGGCCGCGCCGCACCTTCCCTAATTGGCGGTGCGGCCCTGCAAGTGGCACTCTGGGCCCCCCTGGCTGCGACCCCTATAGCTACGCCACTGACCTCCGGTATCCTAAGGGTTAAGTATAATAGGGTCCGGCAGAGATCCGGTGACATCCTGGCAAATATGTAGTGCAGTGCTTGATGCCCTAACTGAGTCACTCACACCCATTCCCTCCTTTTCCATAGTGAATGGTCTGAATGAGAAAGACAAGTGAGGTTGCCTGCTGTGCTGCCTTTCCCAGAATGACTACAGCTCATATGAGCCGAACTCTCTGCGGTAGGCCATGGAATTGCGGCCATCAAACAGACCACATTTCATGGACCACACATGGCCGAGTGATAGCAGCCTTAGAACTCATGCAAATGACTGTTGTTCTGCACTCTGCAAATTGCGGATCAGCAAAACACAGATACCAGCTTTGTGCATTCCCTATTTTGTGGAACAGAATGGCCGGCCCATAATAGAACAGTCCTATACTTGTCCATAATGCAGACAATAATAGGACATGTTCTATTTCTTTGCGGAACAGACATGCGGACATGGAATGCACACGGAATCATTTCCATTTTTTGCGGCCCCATTGAAGTGAATGGTTCCGCATACAGGCCGCAAAAAAAAAAAAAAATAGAATGGACACAGACAAAAGTACATTCGTGTGCATGAGCCCTTAATCATGTCCAGCCTTAGATATTTCTTCTAAAGTATAAATAAATTTGGAAAATATGTATTGGAAAATATAAACATCTGAAACGAAATAAATAATGTGACTAATATGATATATAAGTAAAGATATTAATGGGGGAGATTTATTAAAACTGGTGTAAAGGAAAACCGGTTTAGTTGACCACAGCAACCAATCTGACTGATCCTTCCATTTTCCAAAGGCACTCTGTGGAATCTGATTGGTTGCTATTTCCCCCATTATGTGAAGATTTGACACAAGTCATAGCAAACTGTAATAAATAATAAGTCATCTTCACATGTAGCAGAAATCCAATACCCAAATATGGCACCTCGAATATCTGTAGCATAATCTACGTGTTCCATGTGTATTTTGCTTGGACTTACACTGGAATGTGTAAAACCAATGGACAAATATATTGCATAACAAACACGTTGAGTCACCTAATACATAAACCACCTATAATTATTGTGAAGTCGCGTCCATCACTGAGATCCTGCAGTAAACCCAGGCTCTTTACATCACAGTCATTTAAAGCTGCAGCTAATTGGAGTTATTACAGGGAACAGCACAAGCATTAAGTGAAGTATCCTGATTTTTTTTAGGATAAGTCACCATTTAGTGAAGATTAATTAAGATGCATACAATTAGACACAAGTTAAGGCAAGCATTTTGTCCAACATTAGTTAGCAAGAACAAGAATGTAAGCGGAAAAAAAATTCCAGCGCAGTGGATTACAGCAATAACATCTCATTCTTTGTCAAAAATGATGAATTGTCCTGCTATAGGGACAGAAGATTGGAGATCAACAGGCCCCCTGCATATTCCAAATTTCCTGCTTTCCTCAGGGTTATCTTATACCAGCCAGCACCTGAACATCGACTGTATGTATTTTGCGATCCGCAAAAAATATTGATGACATTCGTGTGCATTCCATATTTTGCGGAACAGCTGATACAGAAAGAAAACACGTTCGTGTGCATGAGTCCTAAGGGATTAGGGTATGTCTACACGAGGACATTTTTAGCACAACTTCTTGTTGCAGAAAACTATTGCGACATTTTTAACTGACTGTCAATGGTGTCACCCTGTGACATGTAACATGCTGCGACTGCAATGCGACAATAGCAAAAAAATCCTTCCAAGTTGCAGTGCGACATTGACTATAATTACAAAATGAAGTCACGTGACGCCTTGCTGTGTAGCTGCACACTTTTTTGCCATGCGACTTGCTGACGCGCGCCCTAGTGTTATTCACACGTCATTGAATCAAGGACATGTGCTGTCCATTTTCAGCACAGACAGCAAAGGAAAATTACCTATTGTTTTTACATGTTCGTAGCGCTAGCTCTCTGTGTCTGGCATTGCTGAAAGCTACATGGATGCCCGTCGGACTCATTAACTATAAGGCCCCTTGCAGATGGATGTCTCCCGCATCACGGGCCGTGTCCTGAACTCCCGGCACTGAACGGGATCGCATAGGATTATACTGAGTTATGATGCTATGTAACCCTTACAGTTCTGGAATGTATTGGATAACACTGACATAATGCTGTTAGTGTTATCCAATACATTCCAGACCTGTAAAGGTTACATAGCATCATAACTCAGTATAATGCTATGCGACCCCGTTCAGTGCCGGGAGTTCAGGACACGGCCTGCGATGCGGGAGACGTGTGTGTGTCACGCTTGTCTACAAGGGGCCTAATGGGGACTGGCGGAGATCCCGGCAAATATGCTGAGAATTGGCAGGACAAACACTTCTGCGATTAGTGTGTCTAACCCGCCCTCACCACTTTCCTGAGAAGGATGTGGGCACAGGGGACACGGCATGTTTATCTTCTTTTATGCCAGTTTTCACCAGCTCCATGCACTGATGCCGAAGGATATGTCAAATTTATATCAAGGTGTGTGCCTTGTCATCAGTGCTGGGGATATCATAGACTGGCGTAAAACACTGGTCTATGATAAGTCCCCCTAATAGGATTTAGGTGTGAATTTACTTTTCAAGAGCTGTAATCTCCATATTTTATAGGTTATTTTTTTTTTAATTTTCAGTTTAGAAATGTTTTTCTGGTTTTAACAGTTATGGTCACGTTCTAAAAGTATGTGCATATTTTATGAAAAATGAACAAAAGGTGTCTGTGTGTATGCTGAGTGGCATTCTGACAATCTGCCAGGTGTCTACTGTCAGAATATAGGTGGGTATGAGGGAGTTAGGATAATTTTGTAATATAAGTTTTATTTGTACATAACAAAAGTGTGAAACTTGTCCTAGCGACCAGATGTACATAGTAAAAGAAAAAAAACAAAAGTCAACACTCCAGATTTACAAAAGGGCATATTCCTTGCGTCCGTTCAGTTTTTTTTTGCAGCTCATATGCGGAACCATTGCCTTCAATGGGGCCACTAAATAAAACAGAAATGACTCTGTGTGCATTCTGTGTCCGTATGTCCACATAGCCGCTCCACAATAAAACAGAACAAGTTGTTTTGTCCACATTACGACAAGGATAGGACTGTTCTATGCGGAACACACTTTGGCCGGTATCTGTGTTACCGGCCAAAGCGTAACACAGATACCAACTGGTCATGTGCATGAACCCTTAGGCCCCATTCAGACGACCGTGTTTCAATGTATCCCGTACTCTGGGGCAGCACAGGCCCGGCTTTCACGGCCCGTATACGGCCGTGAAACACGGTCATCTGAATGGGGCCTTAGGCCTACATTTTTTTGGTCCGTGTCTGATCCGCATTTCTGCATCCGGGTTGAAATTTATAGAACCTGCCATATTTTCGTCCATTTTTGAACAATAATAGTTTGTTTGTTTTTTTAAGGTGGATCTTGCAAAAGTTGTGGGATGCACATAGGCCGAAAAAGGCCTTATAGATACATTCCTGCATTTATACTAACCTCCACATTTTGTGATAGAAACAGTAAAAGTGCATTATGACAACAGAATGAAACATCTGCTCCATGAAGCTCAATCTCTTGCTGTTTCTTTACTTTGAAAATGCTCTAGTAATTATGCTCTTAGCTGATGCAAACTTTGAAGGCTTTGACTTCACCTTTCAGAAGACAGAAATTCTTGAGAAGTTACAATTAGCTGCAGGCTTATCCAGTGAAATTCTTTCCACCTCCCAAAGTTTAAAGGAATTAAAAGCTCAAAACAGTCCTCTGACCTCTGAAGTTATCACAATTGGCCTTTAGTAATCCACAGGGAGGATCTGTACTATGTAGGAAAAGATACTCATGTTCAGTGTCTGCACTAGCTAAAATAGAAGAAAACAATTATGCCATTTGTCTTTTATAGGTATTTCTTTCTGGACTACAAAGTTTGTAATTTTTACCTTAAGAATGTTTTTTTTTTTGTAAACCTCACCACTTGGCTGGACCTGTAAAGTGAGGCTTACTTGTCTGCTTCCTGGCATTGGGTCGCTGCTCCTTCTCCTTCAGGCCTGCGATGGTCCATTGGGTTTCCTCACTGAGAACATCCAGTTTGACACTGCTTGCAGCCAATCACTGGCCCCGGTGGTGACTGGATCCCTTTGCATCCTCATGACGTAAGGGGAGCTGGTCACCACCAGGGCCAGTGATTGGCTGCAGGCAGCGTCAAACCGAATGTTCTCAGCGAGGGAGCCCAATGGAGCATCACAGGCTGGAAAGAGAATGAGTGGGGGAGCCAGCATTGGGAAGCAGGTAAGGAAGCTTCCCTAATGTTTTTTTCTGTTTTATTTTGTATTTATGAAAACAGTTTGAGGCTTGATAAAATAATAAAAACACTTCTCAGCCCCCTCCAATCCAGTGCCATTTTTCTCCGTAGGCTGAAGCCAGTAACATTGTTGTTGCTGCAGCAGTGACGAGAGGAAGGAGCTGTGGTATTGGATCAGAGTGGGCTGGGCAGGTTATCCTATTATTAATGTAAAAATATTAAATTAAGATATCACATAGTGAATGACAACACTCACAACACTGTGAGAAATATATGGATCCAGAAATCTTCCCATTCGTTTCTCCAATTTGCTCTGCTAGATTTATTTCAAGCTGGCAGCTCATTTGGTGTGTCTTTTCTGCTGCAGCAGCTCTGTCCCTGTAACAATCACAGCATCTAACAGGAGATAGGGCTGGTGGCAGTTAAAGAATTCAGCTGAACATGTGCCATAACCTGAACAAGTAGGACAAAAACAGAACAGAGGAACAGAACAGTAGGTGGCGCTATACAGGTAGATTTCTGTGAACAACTGGCTATACTACATTTTTTTAATTATATCCAATTACAAAGTACCAGGTGCTAGTTTAAAAAATGAAGAATGTTTTTGAGAGACAACCCCTTTAAGGGCTCTTTCACAGAGGTGGATGCCATGCGTGGAATCCGCTGCGTGAAAGAGTGCCAAGCCCCAGCAGGACAGCAGAGGCATGGAGCATTAACATGATTAATAATGCTCTGTTTCTCTCTGTGATCTTTTTTAGTACAAAATCACAGTGAGATAAAGTTGTCTCTGTGATTTTGTAGTAAAAAGACCACAGAGAGGCATGGAGCATTATCAATCACGTTAATGCTCCGTGCCTCTGCTTGACACTCTTTCACGCAGCGGATTGCACACACAGGATCTGCTTGTGTGAAAGAGCCCTGTGCTTTAAAGAGGCTCTGTCACCAGGATCAACCCTATTAAAACAGGCATACTGGCTGGTAGGGCTCATCATGCTGATTAAAACTATACCTTTCTTTTGTCTGTATGATAAATAGCTGCAGAGAAATCAGCGTTTTTATTCATATGCAAATTAGCAATGGGAGCACTCAGAGGTGGGGCTGAATATTCTGAGCACAGCTCTGTAACACCTCCTGTGCTCTGCACACGCCCCCTCCCATTGACTGACAGGACTAGACAGCAGGCTGAGGGCAGAGCTGTGCTAGCATGTAAATATCACATACACTGTAGCTGCACCACACTGAGATCTGAGATCTGCTCAGAAAGCTAATATACATATCACTGCTTTATTCACAGTCAGAATATATGATTATAAAGACACCAATCATGTGTGTTTTCTTATAAGCATAAAAACACCATCTAGAGATTGCAGGTTCAAATCCCAGAGGAGGTATATGTTTTATTTCTGGGTTTTTTTCATTAAAAACCATTTTATTTATATAATAAATAATATATAATAATAAGGCCTAACTATATTGAGAAAAGTTTTTTTTTTTTTTTTTTTTTGCTAAAACTTATTACTGGTTTATTCACAGAAACAGTATATGATTATAAAGAAACCAGTAATATTTATTAGCTTCCTAAATATAGTAAAGACAGAGACATTTCTTATGGGATACATGTGGAAGAAAAAAAATGCAATGTCTTACCTAAGATTCAAACCTGGGATCTCTACATAGAAAACCAACAACTTACCCACTAAGCTATAGCATCACCTCATAATGGTTTATGGTGTTTTTATGCTTATCACACATTATTGGTGTCTGTATAATCATATATTGTGCCTGTGAATAAATCAGTGATAAGTATATTAGCTTTCTGAGCAGATCTCAGGGTGGTGAAGCTGTAGTGTATGTCATATTTACTTCCTAGCACACAGCTCCTGGACAAAGCTCTTCCCTCAGCCTGCTGTCACTCAATGGGAGGGGGGCGTGTGCAGAGCACAGGGGGTGTTACAGAGCAGTGCTCAGAATATTCAGCCCCACCTCTGAGTGCTCCCATTGCTAATTTGCATATGAATAAAAACGCTCATTTCTCTGCAGCTATTTATCATACAGACAAAAGAAAGGTACAGTTTTAATCAGTATGCCGGGTTTAATGGGGTCGATCCTGGTGACAGAGCCTCTTTAAGTATTTTATCAGGCCCCAGGCTCTTTCAAGGAATACAAAATAACATAGACAACTCATTCAAACGTGTGCCCATTATACCGCCTGTGACTAACTTCCTTCAAAAGAGGAACAGTCGGGAGGTATAACTAATGACACTATATAAAAATACCAGCACACTATATATATTATTAGCATTCACAAGGGACTGAATAATATTACCCTACTGTTACTGAATAAAAACCACTATACAATACACTTAAACCCAGTTACTCACAGCCTATGTCTTCTCTGTAGTCATCCCCTCTTTTACATCTGGCCCAGACCACCATGAAAACTTCTTCCAGACACAACTTAAAGGGGTATTCCCATCTCACAAATGTAGTTTGTATAGTTAGATATAGCCATACCAATATTATTATTAATAGAATGTATTTATATAATATGTACCGTTTAGAAGATTTGCCTATTTGTATATCCATTGTCCCACACACATCAGTCAGGCTGTTGCCCCTAGTTACGACCACCACAGCCATGTAGTAGTGGTGGCCGGCTTGCTCCTGTTCAAACCCGCTCTGAGGTAACTGCTGTATTGTGAACGCACATTGCATGAGCATGTGGAGACACATCTTAGGTTGTAGCATTTTTGTCTGCGCTTCCAAAACGCAGAGAAACGGATCCTGTTCCAAGATCAATTAATCTCTATGGAGCAGGATCCATTTATAAAGTCTGCGTTTTGGATGGATCCTGACCATTGCGTTTTGGACTGGTAGCGTCAAAAACGCAGATGTGAAAGTAACGTAAGATGCGTCTCCGCATGCTCATGCAATGTGCATTGACGATACAGCAGTTACCTCAGAGCGGGTTTGAAAGAAGCAAGCCGGCCACCACTACTACTTGGCCATAACTAGGGGCAATGGCCTGACTGATGTGTGTGGGACAATGGATATACAAATAGGCAAATCTTCTAAACAGTATATTTTATATAAATACATTCTATTAGTAATAATATTGGTATGGCTATATCTAACTATACAAACTACAATTGTGAGATGGGAATACTCCTTTAAGCAGACATCTTTGGCCCCTCACTTTTTCAGCACCATCCCTGCCTCTTCCTAACCTATATAAATGCCCCATCACCCAGTTGTGTGCCTGTTGCTGCCCTATCTGCCCCCATTTCTGTACCAGCTATGGTGTACAATGTAGTATAAGAAAAAAGTGTCATACCTATAGTGACCTATCTATGACCTATGTCATACCTATAGTGGGGATTCTCTGAAATATATAGAGAAGACACTGGAGCAGGGTTCCCTCATCTCATTACATGACTGTAAACACACAGCAGAGATAGACTCTCAGAAGGTATGTCCTACCAAAATGTCCTGGGCAGAGGAGATCCACTGACCTGAAATTACAAGGCACAGTATGCGGTATGAGGGAGGTAGGGGCAGCCAGTGAGTACAAGGTGCGGTTGATATCATGTCCCAGCACTGTCAGAATGGGAGCAGATCACCTGATGTGTGCCATTTTAAGCTGTAAATTCTAGGTGTACTGATACCAGCCACTGGTATGCCAGCCAGATGACTTAAAGGGGTTGTCCAAGATGTCTTTTTTGGCTGCAGCAATGACATGCCATACACACCATGTGACTGCTGCAGACAATCACTTTCCTAATGGTATACAAACTGCTGAGACCAGCGATTGGCAGAAGTGGTCACATACAATATAGGGGCTCATCACTGCTGCAGTCAGAACAACAAATCCCGTTGGGAAGGATGGAGCAGTGGTGCTGGAATGGATGGACCTGGGGACTGTAATTATATCTATATTTTATTATTCTAACAGTGTTCCTGGCATTTTTACAAAAAGAAAAAAAAACCACTTTGGATAGTCCATTTAAGGAAGAAAAATAATTTCTAAAATAACGGTGCCAAATATATGAGGGAAAAAGCACCATTTTGTTAGAATTCTTACACTGTGCACTATTTTGCCTAATTCATAAATTCAAGTATATTATGCTACTATTGAATTATCTCCCTATGTCTGTTTGCAGATAGTTTGATATTTCAGGATTTTCACCTGATGTGCAGAACTAATAAATTTATAAATTCACACTCACGTTCATTTCTAAAGTGAATCACGCAGAGGCTGTGTCTGTTTCCAATTATATTTGGTGATAAAATCCTATGATTTTTAATTTCCACATATTTGACTCGTGCACAAAAATGTTTAATGTCATTTTTTTTTTTTTTTTTTTACTTTTCTGCCAATCTGGCTGGATCCAAACTGTTCAAGCTATGTAAAAAATCACATTCTAAAATAATACACAAAGACTTTGCCATTGTCTTTGGAGGTAATCAGCAAGGCATATACATTGACTGAAGTAAAAAAAACAGGAATATAAGATAATTCAACTTTATTCTGTCATATTACAAGAATGCCCATGGCAAAGTGTAAAACACTCGTAACACCCGTAATAGTAGAGACAAAAAAAAAAAAATACTTCATTCACTTGAATGTGCGGGACTCTCAATCCTTACTTGATGCTGCAGGACCTGCATTCCCCGCATGATCATACGACATCAACATATGGGAGCACCGGTCCTGCTGCATCCAGTGAGGAGCATGTTTAAGTGGATGAGGTGAGATTTATTGTTATTTTAATCCCTGAAAGGCCCTTGTAGCCATTTTTAAAGGCAGTTAGACAGGTGCACTCCTGTCTATACGGTCATTATGAATGTGGCCTTACATTAATACTGCCACTTAACCCTTACGCTACCCGCGCCGTACATGTACGCACGTACGGGGGTGTCATGGCCAGCAAGTCTCTGCTGTTTCAAACAGCAGAGACTTGCCGCTACTTTCTGATGTCAGCGATCGGTAATTTAAAGCATTAGATGCCGTGATCATGTGAGATCACGGAATCTAATAGCGGTGTTGTGCAGACACCCCGTGTGGTCAATTGGGGTGTCTGCACTGGATCTGAAAACTGTAAAACTCGCTGATGAGGTTTACAGCTTTCAATCTGCAATTCTTATTTTGGCCACCAGATGGAAGGCCATGATGAGCAAACTTAAAATGGAGTTTTAAAAATCCCTGATTGCTCAAAATTAAAAACATTATATATATGGTCATATATGATCCTTAAAATAATCACAAAAAAATGTTAAAAAATGTTAAAAAAAAAAAAAATATATATATATATATATATATATAATTAAAAAATAAATACCTAAATAACATAAAAACGCCCGTACTTTTAAAATAAAAAAAAAAATTCCAATATGGCGAATTGCGTGACGGAAAAAAGGGTCAAAATGGCCGATTTGCCATTTTTTCACTACTTCTCTTACCCAAAAAAATGTAATAAAATGTGATCAAAAAGTCACGCACACTCCAAAATGGTATGAATAAAAACTATGGATTATCCCGCAAAAAATGAGCCCCTAAACAGCTCAGTGGATGTAACGAAAAAAAAGTTATGGGTGTCGGAATATGACGAAGTAAATAAAAAAAATATTTTCAAAGTTTAAATGTATTTTTACACTATTTAAACATAGCAAACCTACACATATGGGGTATTGTTGTAATCGTACTGACCCAGAGAACAAAGGGCATGGGTCAGTTTTGCCACAAACGGAACGCCATGGGAACAAAACCCGTAAAACAGTGGAGGAATTGCGTTTTTTCCAATTCCCCCCTATTTGGAATTTTTTACCGCTTCCCACAACATTTTATGCCATAATTAATGGCGGCATTAGAAAGTACAACTATTCCCGCAAAAAATAAGCCCTCATACAGCTATGTGAACGAAAAATTTAAAAAAGTTAGGGCTCACAGAAAATAGAGAAGAAAAATGAAAACGCAAAACCGAAAAAACCTGTATAACTAGGCCACAAATGAAGCAGTAATGTTTAATGAATACAGTATATCACTTGTAGAGAAACTACTGCTAAACACAACTTGCAGCATCTAATAAAACTGCAGGTGTATGGTAATAGACAGAGGTCATTATTATTTTACTCCCTTATATAGCACTGACATATTCCGTAGTGGTTTACAGACAGTATCATTGCTAGCCATCTCCAATGGAGCTCATAGTCTAAGTTTCCTATAAGTATAGCTTTGGAGAGACAAACTGTATAAATAGGTTTTCCTTGGTAGTATTCAGACCCAGGATAGCAAACGACCAGTGCTAACCACTGAGCCACCGTGCTGCACATTACAAGGTTGAGTTGTTCATAAAGTTACTAGTTTGTGGAAAAATATATAATTTGTTCAGACCCCAGTTTATTAATATCTTCCACTTTCTAGGTAGAAGGATATTTTTCCTGAAGCTCTGTAGGTACAGGAAATGGAGATAAGAGGGACAATTACACATTCTAGCCAACTCTCCCCCCACCCCCAATGGCTGATAACGTGTCTCCCAGTAGCCATGTTATCACATGCTATACAGTCCTGTGACAGTGATATATTTCAAGGATATCCGTGTTTACACAAATAGGAAATCTACAAATTCTCTTCCCAAAACAAGTGGTATTAGTATTGCATTTATCAAAGTATCATTTATGGAGTAGATTCTGCATAAGTGTACATAACAAATGGAGACATCTCCAACTTACCAATCTTCTCATTATTACAGCTTATTTCAGCAGGAGTCTTAGCTGTAGGAGTCACAGACTGTGTTATTTGAGTCCAGACTGCACAGCCAGACTGCTGTTATATTGGAGTCCAGACTCAGACTTATATTGAGAGTCCAGACTACTGTTATATTGAGAGTCCAGACTGTACAGCTAGACTGCTGTTATATTGAGAGTCCAGACTGCACAGCCAGACTGCTGTTATATTGAGAGTCCAGACTGCACAGCCAGACTGCTGTTATATTGAGAGTCCAGACTGCACAGCCAGACTGCTGTTATATTGAGAGTCCAGACTGCACAGCCAGACTGCTGTTATATTGAGAGTCTACACTGCACAGCCAGACTGCTGTTATATTGAGAGTCCAGACTGCACAGCCAGACTGCTGTTATATTGAGAGCCAGACTACTACTGTTTATATTGAGAGTCCAGACTGCACAGCCAGACTGCTGTTATATTGAGAGTCCAGACTGCACAGCAGACTGCTGTTATATTGAGAGTCTAGACTGCACAGCCAGACTGCTGTTATATTGAGAGTCCAGAATACTGTTATATTGAGAGTCCAGACTGCACAGCCAGACTGCTGTTATATTGAGAGTCCAGACTGGCACAGCCAGACTGCTGTTATATTGAGAGTCCAGACTGCACGCCAGACTGCTGTTATATTGAGAGTCCAGACTGCACAGCCAGACTTGCTGTTATATTGAAGAGTCAGACTGCACAGCCAGACTGCTGTTATATTGAGAGTCCAGACTGCACAGCCAGACTGCTGTTATATTGAGAGTCTAGACTGCACAGCCAGACTGTTGTTATATTGAGAGTCCGACTGCACAGCCAGACTGCTGTTATATTGAGAGTCCAGACTGCCAGCCCAGACTGCTGTTATTGAGAGTCAGACTGCACATCCAGCTGAGTCCAGACTGCACAGCCAGACTCTGTTATATTGAGAGTCAGTCCAGACTGCACAGCCAGACTGCTGTTATATTGAGAGTCCAGACTACTGTTATATTGAGAGTCCAGACTGCACAGCCAGACTGCTGTTATATTGAGAGGCCAGACTGCTGTTATATTGAGAGTCCAGATTGCACAGCCAGACTGCTGTTATATTGAGAGTCCAGACTGCACAGCCAGACTGCTGTTATATTTGAGAGTCCAGACTGCACAGCCAGACTGCTGTTATATTGAGAGAGACAGCCAGACTGCTGTATATTGAGAGACTGCACAGGCCAGACTGCTGTTATATTGAGAGTCCAGACTGCACAGCCAGACTGCTGTTATATTGAGAGTTCCAGACTGCACAGCCAGACTGCTGTTATATTGAGAGTCCAGACTGCACAGCCAGACTGCTGCTGTTATATTGAGAGTCCAGACTGCACAGCCAGACTGCTGTTATATGATGAGAGTCCAGACTGCACAGCCAGACTGCTGTTATATTGAGAGTCCAGACTGCACAGCCAGACTGCTGTTATATTGAGAGTCCAGACTGAGCCAGACTGCTGTTATATGAGAGTCCAGACTGCACAGCCAGACTGCTGTTATATGAGAGTCCAGACTGCACAGCCAGACTGCTGTTATATTGAGAGTCCACACTGCACAGCCAGACTGCTGTTATATTGAGAGTCCAGACTGCACAGCCAGACTGCTGTTATATTGAGAGTCCAGACTACTGTTATATGAGAGTCCAGACTGCACAGCCAGACTGCTGTTATATTGAGAGAGACCAGACTGCACAGCCAGACTGCTGTTATATTGAGAGTCCAGACTACACAGCCAGACTGCTTTATATTGAGAGTCCAGACTGCACAGCCAGACTGCTGTTATATTGAGAGTCTAGACTGCACAGCCAGACTCCTGTTATATGAGAGTCCAGAATACTGTTATATTGAGAGTCCAGACTGCACAGCCAGACTGCTGTTATATGAGAGTCCAGACTGCACAGCCAGACTACTGTTATATGAGAGTCTAGATTGCACAGCCAGGACTGCTGTTATATTGAGAGTCCAGAATACTGTTATATTGAGAGTCCAGACTGCCACAGCCAGACTGCTGTTATATTGAGAGTCCAGACTGCACAGCCAGACTGCTGTTATATTGAGAGGTCCAGACTACACAGCCAGACTGCTGTTATATTGAGAGTCCAGACTGCACAGCCAGACTGCTGTTATATTGAGAGTCTAGACTGCACAGCCAGACTGTTGTTATATTGAGGAGTCCAGACTACACAGCCAGACTGCTGTTATATTGAGAGTCCAGACTGCACAGCCAGACTGCTGTTATATTGAGAGTCCAGACTGCACAGCCAGACTGTTGTTATATTGAGAGTCCAGACTGCACAGCCAGACTGCTGTTATATTGAGAGTCCAGACTACTGTTATATTGAGAGTCCAGACTGCACAGCCAGACTGCTGTTATATTGAGAGGGCCAGACTGCTGTTATATGAGAGTCCAGACTGCACAGCCAGACTGCTGTTATTGAGAGTCCAGACTGCACAGCCAGACTGCTGTTATATTGAGAGTCCAGACTACTGTTATATGAGAGTCCAGACTGCACAGCCAGACTGCTGTTATATTGAGAGGCCAGACTGCTGTTATATTGAGAGTCCAGACTGCACAGCCAGACTGCTGTTATATTGAGAGTCCAGACTGCACAGCCAGACTGCTGTTATATGAGAGTCCAGACTGCACAGCCAGACTGCTGTTATATTGAGAGTCTAGACTGCACAGCCAGACTGCTGTTATATTGAGAGTCTAGACTGCACAGCCAGACTGCTGTTATATTGAGAGTCCAGACTGCACAGCCAGACTGCTGTTATATTGAGAGTCCAGGACTGCACAGCCAGACTGCTGTTATATTGAGAGTCCAGACTGCACAGCCAGGACTGCTGTTATATGAGAGTCCAGACTGCACAGCCAGACTGCTGTTATGTTGAGAGTCCAGACTGCACAGCCAGACTGCTGTTATATTGAGAGTCCAGACTACTGTTATATTGAGAGTCCAGACTGCACAGCCAGACTGCTGTTATATTGAGAGGCCAGACTGCTGTTATATTGAGAGTCCAGACTGCACAGCCAGACTGCTGTTATATTGAGAGTCCAGACTGCTGTTATATTGAGAGTCTAGACTGCACAGCCAGACCGCTGTTATATTGAGAGTCCAGACTGCACAGCCAGACTGCTCTTCTCAGTATCATATACTGTTCTTATCATTAGAACTGTCCTCCTTCTATTGTACTGTAATGCACAGTATGTGTGTAGTATGGTGTAGTCTGAACAGCACATGGGTGTGAGACCTTGGATGGGCAGAGGAAAAAAACAGCAAGGTGGTGGTGGATTTATGCTTCTGGCAACAGTCATGTGATAACCAATGCAGGCCTGTCCAGCAGGGGTGATTTGGATGAGTAGTGGTTGTCACCCATGGCAGTAGAGGTGGGACCTGGCAATACTGCAGGTTTACCTGGAAAATGCCTTTAAAGCTAAACATTCACTTCTAGACAGTCTGCAGATGTATTCTTTTTTACATTGTGTTCTGCTCCCTACTTCTTCTGGCAATCTTTTACTGTATACGGTTGAAAATATTGGTGGTATTATTGGCCAAAAGTACAGTTAGAAAACTAATCGTCCTAATTATTGACTGATTAAATTTGATCTCTAAGGGATCTATTACATAGGCTAAAGATTAGAGCAATTCTTGGTAACGGAAGTACATATGAATGCTTATTCCCAATAAATGGCCTGTGTAGATATGCCACTGACCACCCAACAAATGAGCAAACTCTTCTTTGTTGGGTGATCACCTCTTTCATGCAGCACCAAAAATTGTCGTTTGTTGATGCGTCGTGCCAGTCAGAGATACGTGGAACTGTGATGCTTTCATTTTTCTCTCTTCAGGTTGGAGGCTAAAAGACAGGACTTTTATTGGAACGTATTCCAGCATGTTGTTGCACGTAGATTAAAGGGGTTCTCCAGGAATTAAGAAGATGAAAATATTGAAATATTACTTTATGATAAATATATTCCCAAATACCTTTCATTAGTTAAAATGGCTTTTTTTGTCTGGGGAGAAATCATTAGGAGAAATAAAATGGCCGCCGTCCTATTAGTACACACAAAACCTGTCCTAATCACACACCAGGACAAGTTACTTCACAACACTGAAGTAAAGAGCTGCCTCCTCCTTCTCTCTGCTGTACTTGTCAGGGATTATGATCCGAATACAGGTGAATCTCTGTGGGAATGGAGATAATGAGGAGACATGAGAGGATTGTGGGCTTGTGGCTAATGAGTAGCAGCATTTGTATGGAGTCTCCATTACCTCAGCCCCAGTCTACTCTGTACATCCTCTCTGTACTAAATTACCCAGAGATTTGGCTAAAGTTCTTATCCGCTGTATTCAGGATCATAATCCCTGACAAATAGAGCAGAGAGGAGGATGAGGCAGCTCTTTACCTCAGTGTTGTGAAGTAACTTGTCCTTCTGTGTGATTAGCACAGCTTTTGTGTGGACTAATAGGACGGCGGCCATTTTGTTTCCTCTGATGATTGCTCCCCAGTCAAAATGAGCCATTATAAATAATGAAAGATATTTGGTAATATATTTATTATAAAGTAATATTTAAGTATTTTCATTTTCTTAAAGGGGATTTCCAGGATTTTCCTACTGATGATCTATCCTTAGGATAGATCATCAGTATCTTATCGGTAGGGGTCCAACACCCAGGACCCCCGTCGATCAGCTGTTTGAGAAGGTATCGGCGCTCCTGTGATCGCCGCCGCCTTCTCGCAGCTCACCAAGCACAGCGCTGTACATTGCATAGCGGCTGTGCTTGGTATCGTGCTCAGCCCCATTCACTTGAATGAGGCTGAGCTGCTCCAAGGCTACGTGACCGATGAACGTGACATCACTGGCCTAGGAAAAGCTAAGAGAAGGCTGCAGCGCTCACGGGAGCCTTCTCAAACAGCTGATCGGCGGTGGTCCCAGGTGTCGGACGTCCACCGATCAGATACTGATGACCTATCCTGAGTATAGATCGTCAGTAGTAAAATCCTGGAAAACACCTTTAATTCCAGGAGAACTTTAAGGGGCTCTCCGGGAATCGAGAAAATTAAAATACTTAAATATTTTAAGCCTCCATTACCACAGCCTCACATTACCACAGTCTGTCCTGTCTGTACTTCATGTCTCCTCCTGAACTCCATTCCTACAGAGATTATGATGAAGATCAGCTGTATTCAAGATCATAATCCCTGACAAGCAGAGAGGAGACTGAGACAGTACTTTACCTCAGTGTTGTGAAGTATCTTGTCCTCCTGTGTGATTAGGACAGGTTTTGTTTGCACTAATAGGACGGCGGCCATTTTGTTTCTCCTAATCATTATTAGGTATATGGGAATATACTTATAGGTTATTAGGAAGGTATATGGGAATATACTTATAATAAAGTAATATTTACGTATTTTCATTTTCTTAATTCCCGGAGAACCCCTTTAAGCTTTAGACTTAAAGGGGTATCCCCATCTCACAAATGTAGTTCGTATAGTTAGATATAGCCATACCAATATTATTACTAATAGAATGTATTTATATAAAATGTTCCGTTTAGAAGATTTGCCTATTTGTATATCCATTGTATCACACACATCAGTCAGGCCGTTGCCCCTAGTTACGACCACCGCAGCCATGTAGTAGTGGTGGCCGGCTTGCTCCTTTTCAAACCCGCTCTGAGGTAACTGCTGTATTGTGAACGCACATTACATGAGCATGTGGAGACACATCTGAGGGTACTTTCAAATCTGCGTTTTGGACGCTACCCGTCCAAAATGCAATGGTCAGGATCCGTCCAAAACGCAGACTTTATAAACAGATCCTGCGCCATAGAGATGAATTGATCTTGGAACAGGATCCGTTTCTCTGCGTTTTGGAAGCGCAGACAACCATGCTACAACCTTAAGATGTGTCTCCGCATGCTCGTTCAATGTGCGTTCACAATACAGCAGTTACCTCAGAGCAGGTTTGAACAGGAGCAAGCCGACCACCACTACTGCATGGCCGCGGTGGCCGTAACTAGGGGCAACGCCTGACTGATGTGTGTGGGACAACGGATATACAAATAGGAAAATCTTCTAAACGGTACTTTTTATATAAATACATTCTATTAGTAATAATATTGGTATGGCTATATCTAACTATACAAACTACATTTGTGAGATGGGAATACCCCTTTAAGCCCGGAGAAACTTTAAGGTTTATATATTGAATTACATGATATGTATGGGAGTTAATGCCTTCAATTAATGGGTTAATCCCTTATCTTGCTGATAATGTCAATTGCACTTTTAATATGAAAGCGTTTTATCTGAAGATGTCCGATGTTTGTATTCTGTCTGGAATTGATGAACTATGATGATCTCATGGGGTAGGAGGGAACCTCTCCATGAAAAAATGTGTACATTTTTCTTTTCATTTCCCCCCTAACCGCAATACCTGTGAAGAAATGTAAACTTACCTGCTCTCTGCCTTACTGGTGATGTGTCCCAAAGCAAAGTTATCCTGAGCCTGAATGGAGCAACAGGAAGCAGGTAAGTAAAGATTTCTTCACAGGTATGGAGGGAATTAAAATATCTCTCTAAAGAGAACCTGTCACCATGAAAAAGAGTGCAGTCTGCAGGCAGCAGGTTTCTGAGCATAAGATGGCCCATTCAGCTATTATCAGTGATTAACCCTCGCCGTTCTCGACCTTCGCCTTACATGTGTGGCGTGGTTGGAACAGAGTTATCGACCTGCAATGTACGTGTATCCACTGGCTCCGATTTATATACTCTTGTTTATTCATGTATAATAACCAAAAGTAACAACTTACCAACTTTATCTTCTAGATCATACTTGGTACTTACCTACAAAGAGAAAAAAACACTTTAATCATATATTTTTTTAAAATTCTCTAGTTGAGGGCTCATGCGCCGGGTCCGCAATACACGGGCACCGGCTGTTTGCAGCCCGCATCACGGATCGTGGACCCATTCACTTCAATGGGTCCACAATCACAGAGATGTGGAGCAGAGTCACGGATCGGAACACCAGGGAAGCACTGCGGTGTGCTTCTGTGGTGTTTCTGGCCGTGTCTCTGCACCGAAAAAAAGTAGTGCATGCCCTACTTTTTTGCGGTGCGGACCGTTGGATGCGGATCGCAGGCCTCATTCAAGCGAATGGGTCCGCGATCTGAATGCGAAGGCCCCACAGTCAGTGCCCGTGCATTGTGGACCGCAAATTACGGTCCACAGCACGGGCACTGACAGCACACGTTGAGCCCTAAATCAGAGCAGAGTACACTTAGCAGATGAAGGCCCAAGGTGTATCATCTACAAGGCCAATATTTGCATACATAAACAGTGCAAACATATATGCCAAGCGGTGAAGGCCATGGTTATCCATCCAGCACGGAAACCAATTAAATAATAATGTAACTTAAAATCAATGAAAAGAGAGAGGACAGAGAAAACCTTAATGGCAGGTTAGAGTAACATGTTAGGTATAATGCAGAGAACGCAAAACACCCAGTTCATAATCTTATAGTAGCAATAATCCATGTAAGGAAGAAAGATTATCCGATATCATTATTGCATGCAAATAAAATTAATAATAAAATAATACAATAAAATTAAATAAATTTAGTGAAACACCAGACATGTCAGGAGAGGAGACAGGTCCTCATTGACATAAACTCTGTTGCCTCGGGGCAAGCTGTAGTAAAGCTGTTGTGAAGAGATGTTTCCAAAAGAAATGTGACATAAAAGGCTGGGAACTGACAAGTCTGAACGGCATTTTCCTTTCTGACATGCCAGCAGTTATTTGCGGCTAGCATGTTCTTACATGTATTGTAGTACAGTGTGACTTCTCCCACTATAGATGTGACAGACGTTTGGTCCCATCATATGATTTGTATACTGGCCATCTTCTTTTCTGTACGAGCTTTCACTGTACAGATCAATGGAGTTGCGCTATTCCAGGACAAAATTGCTGCATTTTTATTTCCGGAGCACAATATTCATAGTATTTTATGTGAATAAAAAAACACTTTTCAAAACAAAGGATATTAAGTTGATATTGATATTAATGACTGACATGACATTTCTGCTTCCTGTCTGTGACCAGAATAACAAACAGCATGTGACACGAAGCTTCCTGCTTTCATATGGTCATAAAGACTCTTTATTCTTGGAATTTCTAGTACAGGCTATAAGGTGGCTCAGTGGTTAGGACTATTGTCCTGCCACACCTGTAAAGGATGTTGAGATAAACTGCCTGCAACCCTAAACAGCAGGTCCTTACATAGAAGTCTTTGAACTGAACCCTATTTATTGGGAATTGTGAGGTTAACTGCGCCATGTTATGTTTGTTGCGTACCAAAGTGCATTGTGCCCCTGTGAAATTGCATGTGCATTGGGGCTGCATCTGATTTGGTCATGGGTACTGGCATGTGGTGTTGCACAGGTCCTGACATGTCAGTTTTAGTAAATACTTATTTACATCCCCCCATGTAATAACTCTGGAGCATCTATTTCCTGCCAGTCCTTTCTCATACCTACTAGAAGCCAGCAGTCTAGACCGGTCCAAATGGGTGTTACTACTTGGAGTGGAGCCTGCCACTGGTAGCACTTGGCTCAGTGGTTAGCAGTGGTGCTTTTCAGCGCTGGGGCCCTGGGTGTTAACCCAAAAAGGACATTTGCATGGAATTTGTATGTTCTCCCATGTTTATATGGGTTTCATCCCACACTTCAAAGACATGCTGATAGGGAATTTAGATTGTGAGCTCCACTATTGACAGAAAGTGAAGACAAGGGGGATGATTTATCAAAACTGGTGTAAAGGATAACTGGCTTAGTTGCCTATAGCAACCAATCACATTTCATTTTTCACAGCTCTTTTGGAAAACAAAAGATGGAATTTCATTGGTTGCTATAGGCAACTAAGTCAGTTTTGATAAATCTCCTCCAATGTCTGTAAAGCACTGCAGAATATGTTGGCGCTATGTACGTGAGTAAAATAAATAAATTGGATAGTGGAGACACACACAGAATAAGAATAGATATTGCAGAATTGTTATTACAAGGAGAATGCAAGTAGTTACTAAAACAGACATGTCAGGAGAGGTGACAGGTCCTCTTTAACCCCTTCCTAAAACAGCGGTGATTGGAGCAGCCAGAGAGTGTATGCACTGAGAATGACGGGTGGCTGCTGCAAAGTGTAGCAGGGCTCCACAGGAAACTAGTAGGCCTCTTTCACACAAGTGAGTTTTCCGGCAGGGTGCGATGTGTGAAGCAAACATATTGCATCAGGACTGAATTCTGACCCATTGATTTCAGTGGGTCTGTGCACATGAGCATCGTTTTTCACACATCAGCTCTGCGTTCAGGAAAAATCACAGCATATTCTATATTCTGCGTATTCTGGCTCCATAGAAGTAAATGGGGCTTGCGTGAAAAACTGAAGGCAACCG
This sequence comes from Rhinella marina, assembly GCA_900303285.1. Lineage (NCBI taxonomy): Eukaryota > Metazoa > Chordata > Amphibia > Anura > Bufonidae > Rhinella > Rhinella marina. The sequence goes on along the minus strand of ONZH01024882.1, from coordinate 127,138 downwards.
GATGTAATCTGGATGCAATATGTTTTTCACTCATGGTTGCTAGGAGATGTAATTTGTAATTCTTCAGTTTTTTTTTCACATGTGTGAAAAACACATCAAAAACTGTTTGCACCAGTGCAGAAAAAACTGAAACAATGAACACAATCGCAGACAGAACTGATGCAAAACCATTCGTTTTTTCCTGAACAGATCCTGATACACTCTGTATAAGTGCTTGTGCTCTTCACAAAGTATAATGACTCTCTAGTGCCCCCCCACACAGTATAATAACCCCTAGTGGCCCTCCATTCAGAATAATGACACCCAGTGGCCCCCCTTCAGTGGCCACCACATAGTATAATGAGGCCTCCTGTGGCCCACCCCCATATAACCATACAGTATAATGACCCCCATTGGCCCCCTCACTGGGGGTCATACTGTATGGGGGGGCTCTGGGGGTCATTTTACTGAATTGGGGGGTCATTGGAGATCACTATACTGAATGGGGGGCACTGGGGGTCATTATACTGGGGGGGACTGGGGGTCATTATACTGTGTAAGGGGCAGCGCAGGGGAGCCGACAGTCCTTTCATTCACTAACTGCAGCTCATCTCCCTGTGCTCCTTCTCTCCTGCTGTTAGTGAATAAAAGGACCACAGCTCCCCTGAGCTCCAGCAATGAGCGCTTCCGTCTGTATTGATGGAAGCCCTCATGGCAGCACTGATTGGATAGAGTCAGACTGTGCAGGTACACCCCCCCAACTGGTTACCTCCCCTTTGTACCCTTACTGCAGACTGCTAGCAATTCATTCATAACTTCTGGTAGGAATAATAAAGGAATGGCACAACATACAGACATAAGAATAGATGTTCCAGAATTATTATTACCTGGGGAATGCATGAAGCTATTAAAACAGGCATGTCAGGAGTGGTGAAAGGTCCTCTTTAAATAAAGAAAGTATTCAAACTGGATGCAGATGACTCTTCACCTTCTCTAATCACACAGCACTTGCTCTGCACCCTGTAAGAAACTCGGTAACCCACCAAGCTTTTGTACCACAATACTGTGTTTTAACCACCAGGTGCTGTGTTCCTATAGATTAGTTTAGTTCAGCCACACATCTGCCTCTTATTGCACCATTGCTGAGTGGGGTCCTGAATTAAGGTCAAGAGCCGCTCACAGAACTGACCCTCTTACACACTGGGGTCTTAGGTTTAAATCCAGCCAAGGGCAACATCTGCATTGATTTTGATTCCCTTGAGTCATGTGAAGTAAGGGTAGCCAGTCGCCGCTGTAACCAGTGAATGGCAGCAGCAACATCAAACCAAATGTTGACATTGAGGCAGCACAGTGGAGCATCGCAGGCCTGGAGGAGAAGGGGCGAGAAGCCGGTGCCGGGAACAGGTAAGTAATCCTTCCTTTACAGGTCTGATCAAATGGGGGAGGTTAGCCATCCTTCCCCCCATTCTTTCACAACCCCTTTAAGGTTAATTTGGAATATGTTGGAACAAAATAAATGAATTAAACAAATAACTAAATAAACATTCTTCTATATATAAAATAGATGCAGCAAGCCTTAAAACTATTATGCTTTTTTAACCATCTCTCCCATTTGATATTTTAACACATAGATAAAGCTTACAAGATGGATAAAGCAGAATACCAGGCGTCCGCTATGCTTTGGTATTGGTGGGCCATCTAGTGGTGAAATGAGTCACAGCAAGACAGAGTGACTGAAGATGTTTTAGAAACTGCAGTTTGATGAGTTTATTTTCCTTTGTAGCCTAGTGGTTAAATTAATCTGGTGGTCCAAGGGCACAAAAATACCAAGCAGAAAAGTTGAGCAAAAGTGAGTAGTTAAAGGAATAGCGAGGTCAAAGTTGTTAAATTTTTGACTTGTTGCTTAACTTTAACTACTAGGGTTGTCACCTTTCCCAACCAAAAATACCAGCCAAGTTTACAAAAAGAGGGGTGGTTTTGGGAGCGTGATTTAACATATATTAGATATTCCTTTTAGTCATTATTGATATTATTGCAGTGTGTAACAGGTATCACTAGAAAAGCGGTCCACATGTTATTATCGCTATTACTGCAGCATGTAACAGGTATCATTAAACAAATTGTCTGCATATTTTATGCTAAAGATCCTGTAAGGGCAGGATAGGGACAGTGTAAAATGTACACTTTACTGGTATTTGTGAATTAGGGGCTACTAATCTGAAGTTGTGATCTGGACACTGGTAAATGAATGGGTTATGACCTCAATAAATCAGCACAGAGGGGGGATTTGATGGGTGAGTGATCATTTTACTTGTTTTCTGGAAAAAAAGACCTTATGTAATAATCAGAGAGCAAGTATACTCTGATGCAGGGATTGATTACATGCACAGAAGTCCATGTTAGGTTTCACCCACATTTGTACTGGAGGGTCCATCAGGAGCCTCTCTTGCAGATTCCATAAAAAATACAGGACAGAACAGCACAGCATACTGCATTTCCTTGTCTGGTAAAATAACAGGTTTACTAATGGTCAGTCAGATGGTGTTCATTTCCATCTGTAGATATTCCATCAATATCTACAGATATTTTTTGCGGGACAAGTTTTGGTTTTTAATGGTACCATTGTGGGGTACATATAATTTACTGCCTGCATTTCTGAGAATAATGATGTTTTAATGTATGCAAATGAGCCTCTTGGAGCAACGGGGGGTGTAGCCATTACACCTAAAGGTTCTGCTCTCTATACAACTGCCGCATCCTCTCCAGGCCTTGAAAACGTCATCAAATGCTGCTCTAAATGTTTTCTTTTAGCTCTGGACCTTTGGGTCCCACTATAATATCAGATCTTGGACCCACCCAAAGATCCCCTGGTACTATGGTGGGCCTGTCTGACGCTGCCTCTGTTCACTGCATATACAATAAAATATATAATAAAAATAGCCTTTTGCAGGAAAGAGAGTCATTTTAATTTGCTCCTCTAGAGGGACACAGGGAAGAAAGCGATTTTTATTAGCTGTTCTGCAGTGAACAAAGTATCACTGTGCAAAGACCAGGCTGTGAGCAGAGTGACTTAGCGTGCCTGTCCACCAGCACTCTGCTCGTCACGGTGGCTCAGTGGTTAGAACTGGTGACTTGCAGTGCTGGGGTCCTAGGTTTGACTCTGACCAAGGACAACATCTGCATGGAGTTTGTATGTTCTTCCTGTGTTTGTATGAGTTTCCCCCCACACTCCACAGATATACTGATAGGAAACTTAGATTGTGAGCTCCACTGGGGACAGTTGGATGCTAATGTCTGAAAAGTGAATATAATAAATAAATTAAGAAGACGCATATATTGTTGCTCATTTTGAACACAAGGCAGAACCATATCACGCCCAGGCTTGTTTTTGGATATTTAGAACCTCTGGTAGCCAGGACAATTTTTGCAGTTTTGTACAAATAAAATCTAAATTGCTAAATAAAAAAATCATATTAATCACCCCAACCCCGTACCAATTTTCTACAAGCAGTTACCCAGCAAATTGCCGAAATGCCTTTCAGCAAGTAACAGCCTATAGAACACAGGGTTTACAACAAGGGTTTACAGCCCCAAAACCTATAGGTTTTCTGATAACAGACTGTCTGATTGCAGCTGCCTTGAGGGGTTGTTTACAACCATATCCACCTTTAAGTAACTTTGACTGGAATTATAGAAAAAATGCATCAAGACAAACATTTGTACCTAAGGCTACTTTCACACTAGCGTTTTATAATTCCGGTATTGAGTTCTGTTATAGGGGCTCAATACCGGAATAAAACGCTTCAGTTTTGTCCCCATTCATTGTCAATGGGAACAAAACTGAACTGAAGACAACGGAATGCTCCTAGAAGCATTCCGTTCCGTCTTCAGACCGGAGAGCAAACCGCAGCATGCTGCGGTTTGCTCTCCGGTCCAGGCATCCGAACCAAGACGGATCCGTCATGACCCCCAATGAAAGTCGATTTGGTGTGACACAATGGTGAACGGATCTGTCCTCCATTGACTTTCAAAGAAGTTCATGACAGATCCGTCACCTGCACACATACATACATATACACATACAAATACACATACATACTTACATGCTCCCGACAGGTCTCCACAGCACAGGAGGAGCAGGACGGCGCACACATAGGAACGATTGCACCCGGCACCCAGCAGAGGGCGATGTGGGGAATCGTCCTATGTGCGCACCATCCTGCTCCTCTTGCGCTGTGGAGACCTGCCGGGAGCATGTAAGTATGTATGTGTATTTGTATGTGTATATGTCTGTGTGTGTGTGTATGTACTGTGTGAGCGCTCTGTGTGAGCGGCCACACAGCCGGCATGATCGCACGCTCTACACTTAGCCTGATGAAGGGCAGTCTGTAAGCCCGAAACGTCGCTTATCTAATGTTCGGCTGAAAATAAAAACTCACGCTGCAAACCACAATCGGAGTGCTGTCTGTATTGATGTTTTACAGATAGAATAGCATGCCGCTGCAAGATGCTGTGGTAGCCATGCTGGTTCAGTATGCCTTCAATTTTGAATAAATCCCCAACAGTGTCACCAGCAAAGCACCCCCACACTATCACACCTCCTCCTCCATGCTTCACGGTGGGAACCTAGGCATGTAGAGTCCATCCGTTCACCTTTTCTGCGTCACACAAAGACACGGTGGTTGGAACCAAAGATCTCAAATTTGGACTCATCAGACCAAAGCACAGATTTCCACTGGTCTAATGTCCATTCCTTGTGTTCTTTAGCCCAAACAAGTCTTCTGCTTGTTGCCTGTCCTTAGCAGTGGTTTCCTAGCAGCTATTTTACCATGAAGGCCTGCTGCACACAGTCTCTTCTTAACAGTTGTTGTAGAGATGTGTCTGCTGCTAGAACTCTGTGTGGCATTGACCTGGTCTCTAATCTGAGCTGCTGTTAACCTGCGATTTCTGAGGCTGGTGACTCGGATGAACTTATCCTCCGCAGCAGAGGTGACTCTTGGTCTTCCTTTCCTGGGGTGGTCCTCATGTGAGCCAGTTTCTTTGTAGCGCTTGATGGTTTTTGCGACTGCACTTGGGGACACTTTCAAAGTTTTCCCAATTTTTCGGACTGACTGACCTTCATTTCTTAAAGTAATGATGGCCACTCGTTTTTCTTTACTTAGCTGCTTTTTTCTTGCCATAATACAAATTCTAACAGTCTATTCAGTAGGACTATCAGCTGTGTATCCACCTGACTTCTGCCCAACACAACTCATGGTCCCAACCCCATTTATAAGGCAAGAAATCCCACTTATTAAACCTGACAGGGCACACCTGTGAAGTGAAAACCATTTCAGGTGACTACCTCTTGAAGCTCATCAAGAGAATGCCAAGAGTGTGCAAAGCAGTAATCAAAGCAAAAAGTGGCTACTTTGAAGAACCTAGAATATAAGACATATTTTCAGTTGTTTCACACTTTTTTGTTAAGTATATAATTCCACATGTGTTAATTCATAGTTTTAATGCCTTCAGTGTGAATCTACAATTTTCATAGTCATGAAAATACAGAAAACTCTTTGAATGAGAAGGTGTGTCAAAATTTTTGGTCTGTACTGTATGTGTCAATGTATTTCTCCTCAGGTTAAGCGCTGCAGGTGTTATAACCTTTATCTCATTGGTGTGTGTGTGTGTGCTGCTTCCAATGAACTCATCTACTCCCCTATATAACTGGCTCCATGCTCCACTCAGTGCTTGATTTACAGGTCTATTCTGGTTCTGCTGGACATTGCTGAAAGAGATATAACCAGTATGTTCCTGTGTACCAACTATTGCTGCCTGCCCTGCCCTCGACCTATTTCTTGACTATGAGCATTGCCTGGTCCTCTAATGCCTCACATTTGTGACTCTGATGCCCATCGGTCAGCAGCCGACCAATCCTGGTGGTTGGCATAGTGGATCTGTATCCTCAACCGTGTCAGTTTGTTTTGATAAATACCGTAAATGCAATTCCCATGAAATAACAATTCTGAGTCAGATTTTCTTATACCTCTGAACTGTGCTGTTCCTCTGTTAGACCTCCTAGACATTTATGCAAAAATTGATAGTTGGGAGTTGGGGATGTGCAGACAGTGTCAGACTGTAGTGACACACCCTATTTGATAAGGGGGATGGTAACACCCAGTTGTCAATTTATTCACACATTTCTAAGAGAAATGGAATGGCACAGCAGAGAGTTACAAGAAACAGTTATCATACATTATTTCATGAAGAATACAAGTATTTACTAAAGCAGACACATCAGGAGACGTAACAAGTCCACTTTAACTCTTCTACCCACAGTAGTTTCCATTCCTTTTTCCGTACGAAGTATAAAAGAAAGATATGTTATCTTCATGTGAACACATTTAACCAATTAAACATTTCTTTTTAAATAGTGTGGAAGGTTAGCTACTTAGACGTCGCCTCCCGCCATTTTATTTGATGCTTCTTGTTTAATAGAAGTATAAATAACAGTCTGCTCTGTGTAATGTTGAACACAAATCTGTTATGTTTTGTGCAGATCTTCTTACAGACAGCATGAGATTGTTAGGATAAAGAAGAATCAGGCCCGGAAAAGTATTTCAAGGATGTTTCTGGAAAAATACTTACTTTTAGGAAAGCTGTATTAAATCATTAAAATATACACAGGACATTCCAGAGTAAATAAAAGCTTGACAGTCTTCATGGATTAAAAAACTGATAGCTTAGAATATACATCAAATTCTTCATTAACACCAAAGAAATACACATTTATGTCTTTTCCAGACTTAGGATACGTCATCAATACTTAACTGGTGGTGACCCAGAGTAGAGTGAAGAAGCTAGAGCATTATACATGTAGATGTATAGATATAAGAACAATCCGCTGCGGCTAGATAATCAATTAAAGGCCCAAAACACGCAGAAAAAGCTGCCCCTTCAGGACTTTTTTTTCTTCTAAAATAACAGATCTCAGACAGAAATGGCTTAAATGGATGCCAAATGTGCATAAATGAACATAATGGATGCTTAAAATACTTTTGTCTTCGACTTTTGGGAAAAATTGATTTGGCGCAAAGCAGAATTTCCTCATGCTTCACGGTAACTAATCTATTTTTCCTGAAATGGCAGAAAAAAAAAAAAAATACTCACCTCATCCAATTTGCTTGCGGAGAGAACATTGTGGCCATCTTGATTGAAGAAACTGCTCAAAATCTTGCACAGGGTGATGTCATTGCGCTAGCCGGGCGCATAGACTTCATCACCACACACAGCTAGTGTGATGACGTCATCATGCGAGAATTTGCACAGTTTCTTTAATGAAGATGGCTGCAACGGCCTTTCCGCGAGCAAATGGATAAGGTGAGCATGTTTTTTGTTTTTTTTTTAACCCTGATTAAACCCTGAAACGCCTCTATTTTAACATCAGATGCCGCAATCAGCAATAAACACAGCATTTGAAGGATTCAATGATAGGGGGCGGCGCGATCACCGTTCCCCATCGCTGCGCCCGCTGTTTACAAAGGATTGCGACTCATGACAAAGTAATTTCATTGTGAAATTCGGAGTCAAATTTTTCATAACTTTGCTCATCAGTACTTATGTGCCTTTTGTATGTGCTTTGGGGCAATGGACTGGAGTTTGCATGGGCACTAGAGATGAGCGAACCTGCTCGTAACGAGCGGTTCAATGCTCGGATCCCCTGCGCTCCCCTGCCCGCAGCCATCCGGATCCGTCCTCACCCGACTGTAAGTCAATGGGGACGGATCTGTTTGGTGTCACACACTAGTCACATACCAGTGTGTGACACCAAACGGATCCGTCCCCATTGACTTACAGTCGGGTGAGGACGGATCCGGATGGCTGCGGGCAGGGGAGCGCAGGGGATCCGAGCATTGAACCGCTCGTTACGAGCAGGTTCGCTCATCTCTAATGGGCACCAATCTGTAGCTACACAGCTAGCTGCAATGTATTGCATATTCTGACACCTTTCCATGATAGCCAGCATTACATTTTTTCAGCACTTTGTACTACAGTTACTTTTCTGTGGGATTGGAACAAGACTAAGTCTAGCCATTGTCCATTTCTGGAACCGACAGGTAACTACCCACTGAATACTGGGAACACTTCTGAAGACCGACTATATTTGAAAAGCTTTGATCCAGTCCTCTAGCTATCAGAACTTGGCCTTTGTCAGTCACTGAGACCCTTGCCTACTGGTCACATGGTCCAACACATCAACTTTAGGAGCTCTTTGTTCACTTACAGCATAATATATCCCACCCAAAACAAAAATTGGTCACCAGCAGGAAGACTTTAAAACCTGTCAACTGTATTTCTTTAATTTAAAATGATCCACAGATTATCAAACCCACTAACACTTAAATGTTTTGATCACAGCCACAATCTGAGTCATAGTGCAGTGTCCCACTGTTAGTGCAGAGCTCCTCTGTTAAAAGCGTTAAAATGTATTTTTATGTGCTCCACTCTGTAGGCCGCATAAGAGGTTAATTGTCTCTTCTTAGAAACTGTAGCTAGGTGGGGGCTGCTCCACCTCCCCATAGGAAGGCTAATGTAGAGAGAGACAGTGAGAGAAGAAAGCAAGGAAATGGCAGCCCAGACTCGCCAGCTACAAAACTGAACCTTTGAGGAAGCAGTTTAGAGGTATTTGGGAGCATTACAGCCTGTGAGGGGAAGTGCATAATAAGAGACTGTGGAGGTAACCTGCTTAAAGCTTTTTGACTCCATAGTACATTTGTCTGGTTAAAACAGAAAGCATCAGGCTACCAGGCATACTTTAGAAGCAGATTGGCCATCTGCTGTAGGTGTTTGCTGGGCGTTGTAGATCTGTATTTTGATGAAAAAGCAGAAACCTGTAAAAGGAACTAAACTTACTGTATAATATAGGGAGGACATTCCATGGTTGCCCAGAGAAAGTATGATAGTGCCAAAATCCACAAGACAAATATTGCAGCTAGATTGTGGTATGTGAGAGAGAGAAAAGGAAAGTTTTAGGAAGACTGACTTAGAGAGGGGACATCTAGGCATGTCTACCCCATCTGCAGCCTATAGAAGGGTTAAAACTATGGACATTGCATTAGAAAGACTGCTGTATTGCCACTTGATAAGTTGACAAGTAAAGAATAGCATGCACCAACACCTGCATTGACACAGTATTGCATTGCTTCCACTGCATCCTTACTGGGACCCTGCCTTGCACTCCACAAATCCTTAACACCAAGGGAACCCTGAACTAACACCAGGAAGAAGATGCACATATCACAAGGACCATACGTACAACTACTCCCATCCTCTCCACTGCCTCTGCGGCTCACTGCAACAGCATGAGTGCACCGTAACAACACAGTTGTTAAAACATAGAACAACCAAACTATTGAGCCATAGGTTTGTCCAGTGGTTCATAGCTAATCCAATGCTACACATGCTTAGAAGTTCAGGTATGTGTAAGAAGGACCTGTGTCAGCTTCTTGTATTGTAAAATGAACACATCATATTTAAAGGACTTGTTTCAATTCAGCAAGTGGCATTCATGTAGAGAAAGTTAATACAAGCCACTTACTAATGTATTGTTATTATCCATATTGCCTCGCTTGCTGGCTGGATTAATTTTTCCACACATCACATTATACACTGCTGGTTTCCATGGTTACGATCGACCTGCAATCCATCAGTGGTGATCTTGTTTAGACATAATAGGAAAAGGCCTCAGCCTCTCTAGTGACCGGGACTGTGGGAGCTCACATAGGCTTTTTCCTATAGTGTACAAACAAGACCACCGCTGCCGGATTGCAGGGTGGTCGTAACCATGGAAACAAGCATTGTATAATGTGATGGAAAAATGAATGAAGCCAGCAAAGGAGGCAATATGGACAATATCACAAAACATTAGTAAGTACCTTGTATTAACTTTCTCCACATGACAAATGCCATTTGCTGAAGTGACAAAATCCTTTTAACTTGGTTATTTTTTCATAAAACCAACAATTATAAACAAATAACTGTTCATCTGAATAGTGTATGCTCAACAAACACCAAATATTCATGGATTAGAGGGAATATATGATGGTATAATTATTACAATGCAAATGAGGACTGGGAACATAAAAGTGGCCCGGGAAAAACCTAAAAGTGGCCCCATGTTGTAGGGGGGGATTCAGACTGACAGAAGACAGGGCAACACAAGTAGGTAGGGCCAGCAGTACCTTAGTGCAGTACAAAATATCACCCCAGCAGAACCAAATATCACAGTGTAGCATAAAACACTTCCCCGGCAGAACCATAAACGATAGCGCAGGACAAAATACTGCTGCCTGTGCTGTGGTATTAAACTGTATCACTGTCCTGAAGACAGTGATACTATTGAATTTGGGAGGGCACCTGTGAACGCCAGCCAGGTGTATAAGTACCCAACCGGTGACCAAGGGGGCTCAGGCAACCACCTAGGCATCAGCCCACCAGAAAATTTCCCTGTAAGGTCTATGGCCAGTCCGCCCTTAGCAAATTGAATATCACAGCAATACCACATGTATGCCTCATTCACACAGTCAATGTTCAGTCAGTGATTTCCGTCTAAACACAGAATAGGTAGGGGGGCGTGGTTAGGCCGCTGGGGAATATGGCTGCGTAGCTGAGGCGCTCCGGCACACAGTGACGAATTCACAGCACCATCCCTACTGAAAAGACCCCACTTCCAGAAATACGGACGGGGAAACAACTTCAGAATATGGGGAAGACGAAAAGACAACTTCCTAAACTATTTAGCAACCTGGAACTTTACTTTGAGAAAGAAAGGAGCAGCCATGGACGGCAACGCCATGTAAGGCCGCAAGAACTCAGCCTAACCACTCCTTCTTCCCTTCGACACCTGGATCTTGCTCCCCTCAGTCAGACCCAGCACCTCCGCTACCACCGGAATCTTGACCACCCTCTTTACCACCGACACCGGAGGACATCAGGATGCAGCGGGAAGACGCTCCACAAGGGCAAGATGGCGGCGGTATGAGGACAGGCCAGGACTCACCTATATGCAGTCCACTGAAGCAAAGGCCGCGGCTAGATGCCAACGACAAGGCTCAGGTCAGTGCTGCTACCAAATGTCCCTCCAACAAAGAAAGCCCATCGGAATCCATAATGGACTTTCCCACCTCAGATAGAGCTGTGTCGGAAGACACGCTTAAGAATATGCTACTGGCTCTCAAGACCTCACTACACTCTGACATGGCACAACTACTTACTCCATTGTCGGCATCCATACATGATTTGGAAGACAGAGTCCAACATATAGAGCATAAGATGAGAGAATATGCCCCCTCTCAAAACTCTGTGAACTCTGTGATAATAAACACAGTGATGTCACAGCACAGGGATAATAAACACAGTGATGTCACCGTACAGGGATAATAAACACAGTGATGTCACAGCACAGGGATAATAAACACAGTGATGTCACAGCACAGGGATAATAAACACAGTGATGTCACAGTCCAGAGATAATAAACACAGTATTGTCACAGTACAGGATAATAAACACAGTGATGTCACAGTACAGGGATAATAAACACAGTGATGTCACAGTCCAAAGATAATAAACACAATGATGTCACAGTACAGGGATAATAGACACAGTGATGCACAGTCCAGAGATAATAAACACAGTGACACAGTGATAATAAACATGTCACAGGAGATAATAAACACAGTACAGTAAACACAGTGATGATAATAAACACAGTGATGTCACAGTCCAGAGATAATAAACACAATGATGTTACAGTACAGGGATAATAAACACAGTGATGTCACAGTACAGAGATAATACACCTCTTTCTGCCCCTCATAGAAAGTTAAAAAAAAATAAAAACATTATACTTACCTTCTTGGAAGCATCACCAGCCGGACATCAGCTTCTCTTGGCTGGAGGGGGCGGGACCAATGCTGACTGACGGCCGGCCCCGCCCCCCGCCTAGACAAGAAGTACAGAATGCAGCAGGGGGGACGGGAGGGAGGATGGAAGAAGCAGGCAGTCGATTCCGACTTTCTGCTTCTTCATGTAACAGACAACTGTCTCTGCGTCCTATGGATGCAGAGACAGCTGCCAGAGACCGGGACATACCTCACCCGTGCCGGGACAGTGGGACAGCCACTGCAATCTGGGACTGTCCCGCTGGATCCGGGACGGTTGGGAGGTATGAAGTCATTCGAGGAAGGAAAGCAGATTCTCAATGACTGGAAAATCCCCATGGATCGTTTACCTGACAGAAGACCATCTAATATTCCATCTCAACCTGCAGATTGGAGTACAGTTCACCGCGACAGAAACCGCAAAAGATGAACTACTGCAGCAGATCTTGTGCCTGCCCGCCTTGGCTGGCCTATGACCTCAGTCACTACATGGACATGTTTCCCCATGTTACAGTAAGCGGCCTTGAGCCGTATTGGTTCTTATTACCTTCTAGCAGCTTGATGGTTGCATTCATTTTTGTTTTATAGTTCTCATATGTTAGAATGCTCTCCTGTTCCCAAGGTGTTTATACACAGATGTTTTTCCATTTTAATGGGGATTAGATTACTATCACTAAATGTCAAGGGGTTGATTAGTCCTCAAAAACAAACTTATGCTTGGAGAGAGGCGCTGCAGATGAAGGCAGATATCTTCTGCATACAGGAATCTCACTTACTGCAAAAAGATGCCCACCGTATAAAGCACCGCCTCTACCCAAATATAATTCAAGCACATAACACTAAAAATCTAGAGGTGTTATAATAGCTTTAAAAAACACAATAGCTTTCTCAATTATAGCTCAAAAAATTTATGAAAGAGGCAGATTTCTCATTTTGGTGTGCCCCATCAATAATATAATCTACACACTGGTAAACTTATATGCACCTAATGTGCATCAAATGGCTTTCATGCATAAGATTATGAAAAAGATCAATTGTATGAAACAAGGAAACAAGGACTGCCGTCTAGACTCGGGATTGTCCTCCTTATTAAATAGAGAAGGCTTGATCGACATTTGGCGAGCTTAACATAGCAGTGAATGGGACTTCACATTCTTCTCTCCCTATCATTCTTCATATTCGAGACTAGACATGTTCCTGGTAGACCGTAACACCTTATTTCACTCTATATCGTCTACGGTAGGACTAATACAATGGTCAGATCATGCCCCAATCACCCTTTCCCTAAATGAACAATATCAGTCACAAAGGGCTTCACTCTGGAGAAATAACACATTTATCATGGGACATAGTAAATACAAGCTTTAAATAACTAATGCACTAACAGAATATTTCAAATTCAATGCAAACTCCGTCCCTGACCCGTATATAGTATGGCAAGCACACAAGGCGTACGTCAGAGGTCTATTAATTAAAATAGGTCATCAAGAAAAGAAAGCAAGAGAAAACATCATAAATGACACCTTAACCAAACTAGCAGAGCTGGAACATGCTAACAAAAGAAATCCAACTGCATTGAGGTCGACAGAATTATCTTCTGTGCGAGATAAACTGAGAAACCTCCTCCTATTTAATTATGAAAAAGCTCTATCATGTACAAAAGCTAGATATTATGCATAAGGCAACAAGGTGGGCAAACTTTTGACCTCTAAATTAAAGGCAACCCACACCAAAACACAGATTCCTCATATTCTCCACCCCCACACATAAGGGAAACTCACAGACCCAAGATACATAGCAGACCAATTTAGATCTTATTATGAGAACCTTTATAATCTTCAAAATACCATACCCTTGCCTGATTCTTACACAAATCTACTACATGACTTTTTAGAGACAGCATCATTGCCTTCTCTCTCTGAGGCCCAACTTGCTCAACTAAATGACCCAATTACACCTACAGAAGTAGAAAGAGTGATTAAATCCCTCCCACAAGATAAAGCCCCAGGCCCTGATGGCCTGTCCAGCGCATATTATAAACATTTCATAACCCCACTACTCCCTCATTTAACCTCCATATACCAAAGAGCGGCCACAGGAATACCTTTCACAGATGAAATGCAATCTGCCCTCATAATCACACTCCCTAAGCCAGGCAAGCCTACTGACACACCCCAGAATTTTAGGCCAATTTCACTGTTAAACACTGACATAAAGGTTTTCTCAAAAATAATTGCTGACCGGTTGGCCCCTATCCTACCCACACTTATTTCACCGGACCAAACGGGATTCATCAAAGGCCGACAAGCATCAGACAACACTAGACGAATATTAAACATCTTTAATTATGTAGAAACCAAAGAAATACCACTATTAGCAATAACCCTTGAGGCCGAAAAAGCCTTCTATAGGCTTCGGTGGTCATACGCCTTCTCGGTGATGGATAGGTTGGGGTTCAGGGGGCAAATTAAACAGGTATAACATGCTTATATTCCAACCCAGTCTACACTAATGGAGTTACATCCCGTAGATTTCTAATCACAAATGGGTCACGGCAGGGATGTCCCCTCTCACCATTAATATTCATACTCGCATTGGAACCATTAGCACAACATATCAGAAACACCACAGATATAAAAGGACTTACCATAGGCCAACACTCATACACCATAGAACTCTATGCAGATGACATTATTCTTACTCTCACTGAACCAGAAAAATCCTTACAGAAAGCCTTTGAAAAAATATCCCATTTTGGGGTCTTGTCCAATTACAAGATCAACGAATCCAAATCACAAGCCTTGCCGATTAAAATCCCCCCCAACACACTTCAAACTTTGAAGTCCACATTTCAATTAGACTAGAGAAACACCTCTATCACATACTTAGGCACTCAGCTCACCCACCCCTGCTCATTAACATACAAACTTAACTATGTACCATTATTGGATATTATGAAGCGAGATCTTGCGGGCTTTGCATCTAAGGAGATATCTTGGGTGGGAAGGGTATATTCCTTCCAGATGATGACCCTCCCTAAACTAATTTACATATTTCGCACTCTCCCGATTCGTATCCCGGGTAATTTCTAAATTTTTAACAAGCACAGACCATATTAAACAAATATATCTGGAAAGAAAGATCACTCAGAATTAACCACTCAATACTAATGAAAAGGAAAAGGATGGGAGGTATAGGCCTCCCATCCATTAAAGACTATCATAGAGCTATAGGACTATCCTTCTTGAAAGAATGGTGGATGGAGAGTAGTCAGAAGCCATGGATTCAGATTGAAAGGCATACATGGGGGAATTGTGCATTAAAGGACGCACCCGCCAATGCCCTTTGGAGGAAAAAGGTACAAAACTCTGACAAAACTCTGATCTACTTACAGTTCAACATGCTATGACATTATGGTACACAGTTCAACATGCTATGACATCCATAGCATATGGAAGCAGCCATAGGCGAAATAAATCTCTCTGCCTGGAAGAATGGAAGAAAAAAACGTTAAAACCCTATATACAAGCAATATTTTCTCTCCCACATAGTGAATTCTATAATTATTTGAGAATAAGACACTTTGTGAATCCTATTTTTGCCTCTCCTCCCAAGATAAATATGGATATACTTAAATTATTTCAAATCCCATCACTATCTGGAAGCACCACTAGATGTATTTATGATATCTTGGGAAATAAGAACACCTTCATAAAGACTCCTCCTATTTTAGCATGGGAAACAGAACTGCAGCAAGTTTTTACAGCTTAGGAGTGGAACAAAGCCATAAAGTTCCTGTCCACTTCATTTAAATGTACAACTGTAGAAGGAAGTGTTGGCCCTATAGTGTATGTATATATATGTATATGCATGCATGCCCCTTTAATCAGGCATGCATGTATATATATATGTATATATATATGACCCCACATTGGGGTCTCTGGCCCCATATGCAGGTTTGGGCCTCAGATGGCCCCACAGTCCCCTTTATGTGCCCCCATTCATGCCCCATCAGTCCCAATGTGCCTGATACATATAGATGCATGTATATATGCCCCAGATGTATATATATGCTTCTATATGTATAGAATATCCCCCAAATGTATATAGATACATGTGCATGATTCCCAGTCATGAACATGTATCTAAGATACATGTATACAGCAGGGTGCCCCCCCCCATAGCCCCCAGCAGATGGACAATGGCCCATCTGCTGGGCATAGCTGGAGACATGGGACTGGACTAATTAGTCCAGTCCCAGGTACTTCAAAGGGACAGAAGATCGATATTATCTTCTGTCCCTTCTGTTAATTACCCTCAGCGCTGCTGGGGGCAATTAACAGGACAGGGAGACAATAGGTTTCCCTGTCTCTGCATGGCGCGTACCTCCGGCGCTTGTAATTACAAGCGGGATACAAAGCGCTCCCCAGGCGGAGGATCAAAGAGATCCTCCGCCCGGGAAACAGCGCGCGCCGGCGCGGTGACGTCATAGCACCGCGCCGGCGCTCGTGCACACGGCTGCCGGCGCGCTCGCTCGCCGCAGCGCGGGAGCACGGGAGCGAGCGCGACCGGGTTTAAATAACCCGATCGCGCTGCGCTCTTCAGCAGAAGAATCTCCCCTGGGACGACGAGCACCCCTTAGACAACGAGCAAGATTGGCTGAGTACCACCACCCTGCCCTGTGGACCCCTGCTGCCCCCTGATATGTGTTAACCCCTTGCCTGCAATTAACCCCTGCCTTGTTTCCAGTGCCCCACCATTTAGCCCCTGCACCATTTAACCCCTGCCTTGTTTCCAGTGCCCCTGCACCCCTGCACCATTTAACCCCTGCACCATCAAACCCCTGCCTTGTCAGTGCCCCTGTACCCCTGCCTTGCCATAACCAACCCCTGCTGCCCTGATTGCCCAGCACCCCTTGTGTGCTGCTGCCCCCTGATCTCCAACCCTTGCTCCCTGCACCCCTGCCTTGTGGAACCTGTGTTAACCCCTACAGCCAGTTAACCCCTGCTCACCCCTGCCCTGTGGAACCTAGGCTAACCCTTGCAATCCCCTACTGTTATTTAACCCTTTACCTTCCAGGGACAGTATAGTATAGGTGAGGGTGGGCTGCTATATTGTGAGTGTGTGTTATCTAGTTAATATTGTGGGTGGAGTTACTAGTGGGAGTGTGTAGTGTAGTCAGTGTATAATATTGTATTGTGGTTCGGCTATAGGTATATATATTTATATACGTTGATATAAATATATATAGATATAGTCCTAATAATTAGACGGTAGACAATGTTTTATATAAAAGTCTTTTATTGTTTAAAATACAGTGTACGTGGTTTTCATAGCCGTCGTCACAATATAAGGTACACATAGTGTGTAGGGAATAGAACAGTGTGGGAAATAAATAGGCGGAGCTAGCGTCAGCCGGCTACGTCTATTTATGAATATTAATTATTAATATTCCACAAAATATTAGTAATTAATAGCTCCTTTAACAACAACACATTACGATGCTGGAATAAAAACAATCCTTAGATGGTATTTCACCCCATACAGATTAAGTAAAATGTAGCCAGGAGTAGCTGCTACTTGTTGGAGGAACTGCGGCCAAACAGGCACCTTACTCCACACTCTGTGGAGCTGCCCTAAATTGAAGACATATTGGCAAGATGTATGAGGTGTGTAAAAATAGGATATCACCAACCCCAGCTTTGGTGCTGCTATTTATTGGTATATATGGTTTTACTCCTTCAGTGAGAACCTTGACAGGTCATATAGCTCTAAGTGCCAAATTGGTTATTACCCGTGACTGGAAAAAAGTAGACCCACCAAAAATAAAGGAGGTATATGAAACGTTGAATACAACACGTCGCTATGAACATATGTTACCAGCCACTATGATTAATAGACGAAAGGTGGAGGCCACGTGGAACATATGGAAGAACCATAGTAAATATACCCCTTGACCTTTAGGCGGCTATAACAACACCCCAGGCTACATAATATGTTTTAATGGGAACCGAGAGAGTCTTGGTTGTACTTTTGTTGGTTGTACTTTATTTCCTTTCTTTTTTTTTTTTAATTGTTGACTCAACCTAGATATAATACTGATTCCCATCAAGTATCATGTAGGTAGCATCTAAACAGATGCCATGATAAACTACGTCTCGCGTATCATAGCATCGCAATGTTCTCTTGTCGATATTATCATTGTCTTGTAAAGGTACTGTGGCTGCGTCCACGTTATAATTGTTTACATTTATTGAAAACAAAAAAACTAATAAAAATATTGAAACATAAACACAGAATAGGTATAGAACTTTCCCTTATACCTGATCTCTGTGGAGGCTCCAGTCCTGGTTTTGACTCACAATCACTGATGGAAATTATTGACCAAAACACGTGTGAATGAGTCTTTAGGCTGGGGCTACACCACAACCTTGACCTCGATACCCATCATGTGACCAATGATCGCTGTGAAGCAGTGCACTCACTAAACAAGTTGCCATGACACCAGAATTACAAAAAATTCAGTAGCATTAGATGTTTTCTGATACTGGGATTGCGGTAACTTGCAAGTCGCATTGTGACCCCATTCATGTTCAATGGCTGCACTGCTACACAGCAATAATTGCTAGTGCCAAGCTCACCGCAATAATAATTCAACCTATATCCGATGTAATAGTCATGGTCTACTTGATCCAAGATATAAAATGATTGGCTTGCATGCTCTGAGATATTCATATTATATTTCCCACTTCAACAAACCAAGTCTGGCAATCTGCACCCATATCCCACCCCTTTACAGGTGCCACTATAATGCAAAAGTCAGTATTTTTCACTTCATGTGTCAGTGTTTTAATGTTTCCCAGGGAGCTTTGCACTTTGGATTGCTGTGTTGAGTCACTTAAATGAGGCTCCACTGTGTTTTTGTAGCTGGTCTCCCTGAGATCAGCTATTGTTTTGTTTGAGTAGTCTCCAAGACACTGCTCCCGGTTAGCCAGAATCCTACTCCACACTGATGAGGGGCAACACCCCGAAACAACTGTGGATGGATAACTGGCTTAGGTCTTCCCCGTCACATCCTTAAAGCTTGTAAAAGAGCGGGATCTTGACATAGGGGCCTCTTAATATGGTGGATTTGGTGATCTCTGTAATGGGGACACCCCTTTGCTTGGTTTTGCTTCCTTTAAGGGATATCTGGCTTTCACTGTGTTGTAGACCCATAACTGGGGCTCCACGGTTATTTTGCATATTACTGTTTTAATGTTATGACAGATCAGTTCATACAAACTTAACTCAAAAACGTTTTAAATAAAATACAAATAAAAGAAAATATACATCTCGCATCAACACAAACCGTTCTCCTGAGAGTATACATACTGCATATCATAATGACCAAATTTTAACACTCTTTGAGTCAGCTTACAAATTGAAAGAACTATAAATTATTTTGAGCTAAAAATTAGCTAACAAGGGAATTAAAAAACAACTGTATATGTCATAAAAAAGGGGCAAAATATTTTGTTAACAAATAAAGTTAGGGCCAGTTGCTCACAGAAAATATATCTTCATCTGAATCTGCAGCACCAACCTTTGACCACAGGGTGGCAGCTGGGTACTGTTATCAGGTTCATCTGTTTTAGCGCAGAAACATAATTTCTTACATCACCTCAAGGAAGCTTAGTGATTCAGCTGCCATAAACAAGGTTGCTCTGTTACCTGCCAAGCCAGGTAATGACTGTGGACATTATATTGAAATCAGTAAAGTGGCATAGCACTGACAACAGGTTTGCTTCCAGAATTTCTGGGCCTGTTCACATAAGTCTGTGCAATGACGTGGATACTACAAATGCTAAACATGGTAACATTTTTGTTACTTTGTTACTGTTCATGTAAATGTCTTTATTAATAATGGTCTATGTTGCAGCTGCAACACACAGACTGTTTTTAATATTGTAGTACGTCTGTATGTTGGCTTGGGACGTAAGTCGGTTTGATACAGGGGTTCCTTGGGCCCACCAGAGGAAATTATTCTAGGGGCCAAACTCCCAGTATATCAATATTATCTAATAGGTTTTGAATCAAAGGAATAGTCCCTGGTGGCAAGTTATTTGCTTCAAAGGCAGCTCCAAATGGGTTTGTTGATCCTACATCTTTGTGGCCCACTACTACGTCAGAGCCTGGGACCACTGGAAGATCGTTTGGTATTCTGGTGGGCCAGTCCAACCCTGTCTCCAGTGTTCTCCAGGTCTGTGTTCCATGAGTCTAAGACCAGAACTGTACATGTCAGGAGTATTGTGTGAAATAAGGTATGAGTAGCAACACGTACTTCTATAGGTCAGAGTGATTCTGCAGAGATTGTGCAGTCCACTATACATACGGACAGCACATGGATCTAAATTATATTAGTGTGAATAAAGCCTAACAAGGTAATTGCCCAAGTAGTGGACATTTTATTACTCTAATAAATTGTAGAAGTTGCATCGTTGCTCATGGCATCCTCCTAGGATCAGTTTTATAATTCCTCATCAGTGATTGGTTAGGCAATACATAATACGCAGGTGTGTAGATGTCAAAGCATTGCACTGAAAAACCGAATGTGTTTTTTCTCAGTAAGGAGGAGAGAACCAGTTAGTAATAAACCGGGTTAATTTCGAACTTTGCAAAATTTCACCTGGCAGGTGAAAATAGTGCACAGTGCCATTTTACTGCATATTTTGGCCAGAAAAAGCACTAGGGAGGAAGGATGCTTACATAAACTGGAGAGGAAGTGTGGTGGGGGAGAGCTGGCCCTGATTGGCTCACAGGCAGACAGACAGCCGGGATCAGCCAATCAGTACTGCAGCAGGCTGGGAGGTGCCCTTGCAGAACGAGTAGAACGTCATTCTGCGTTGAGCTGTGTATGAGGGTGGATATGTGTTTGCAGTTCCTGACAGAAAAAGATCTTAGGGAAAATCAAATGCCACAATCAGGTTCCCATTCTACTGCCAGGGACATTGAAAGGGAAAGACTAGAATTACAAGGAAGAACTGTGCAGAATAGGGACAGCTGTCAGCCAGGGAGTAACATGTGAGGAGCTGAGGCTGGGTGTGCCTCCTAGCACAACTGCAGCTGCTGCAGAACCTCAAAAGCAGCTACCTGCAAGGACATTACTTTCATATTTCAAAAAATGATCAAAAAGAGAAAATGTTTTCTAGAGATGAGCGAATCATTCGCCGAATATGTGACAAGATTCGTATTCGCACGAACTTATTCGTCGAATCTACGTAAAAAAAAACAATCGTTGTTTTGCGAACATTCCTGCATAAATTACGTACGTACTGTCAGCGTAGTTAAAAGTACTCAATATGTAAGCATTAGCCTACAAAAGTGCGTACCAATCCTTAACGTACAATTGACGCGTGAATGCGTCATACGCACGAGGCTTGGCCACGGCCTACAGTCTTTAGAGGAAGACGATATGAACTAGAAAAATAAGGTACTCACTGCTGCTAGCTTTCAATAAGTTAATAATTTATTAAAAACACCGTACAATAAGTGCATTAATAAGACACATTGCAGTACCAGAAAAAGAATACACACAATGGGCTAAAGTGCTGAACCATTAAAAACAGTGTAGCTAAAATACAGCAAATTATGGAAACATTTCAGTGCAATCAATTTCACATTTGCAAGCATAAAAGGCTCAGATATACGTTTGAGTCTCTCCTTATGGCTCCTACTTGGCTTGGCAATGATAAAACAGTCTGTCTGGAACACATATTCCAAAATTCAATTGTAATCCATGTGAGGTAAAATTGTAATCCAAACAGGTAATGTGTAATCCACATGGATAATAGAGAATAGCAGCAAACAGAGAACCCTTTTTGCAAAAGGGGCTCCCAAATAACCTGAAAAGGGGGGAAAAAGGAAAATAGGCGCACTTCGGTGCAACAGGGAATTTTCTGCAGAATGGGGGGAGTCCTGACAGCCATGTCCATCTGGGTGAGAGTCAACCTGGGGCAATACAAACAAACAAACAAAGATAAAAAGCCAACTAGCTCTCACCCGTCAGGTGCAGTCCATGGTGTGGCTCCCATAGGTCCTCCTGCAGTCCTTGACGTTGGGTCCCTCAGATGAGGGACCTGAAATCCTCCTCGCTTGAGCTTCTGCTGAAGGTCATAAGAGGACGCTCCTGCCTTTTGTAGGCCACGCTCGCTGCGGGTCCGGGTGGTGGTCAGGCTGGCGAATGCTGCAGCCACTTGAGCTTTTCCGGATCCTCCTGCCGGGACACCTGGGGTAAGAACTTCCAGCTGCAGCGGTTCCAGAAAGGTTGCATCCAAGGAAGAAGACCCAGCTTCCCCGGCTGCTGCTGGCTTCACCTTCCACGGCAGCTGGTACTGGTGGATCACCGTAGATTGGAAGGTGAATGAAGACGTCAGCTGACTCACCTGTAAGGACTGTGGTGGTGGTGGTGCTAGCAGTCCTGGAATCAGAGGCTCCGGCTGAGGCTGTGGCTTTTCCCTGAACCAGAAGATGCCATCTGGGAGCTCCTGCAGCGTCCTGGACCTGGAGGTTCATCTGGCCACACTTCTGGTTCCCTTGTAGGCACCAGAGGCTGCGAATGCAATGGCCTTTCAGGGACGCCATGGGGGTGTACTCCACCTGATCCCCCATATACAGGCTATGCCGATGTTGTGGCAGGTATGGCCGTTTCACCGACCGGTGGCCAACGAAATACTCCTTCCCATCCTCGTCATCCTGCAGGAAGCCAGACCCTCGCCCAACTGAAAACCAAACCACAGTTCCCTTCCTGCGTTCCAGTGAAGGATCTCCTGGCCTAGGGTGGTCAAGTACCTGTATGACCCAGTCCTCCACTGCGGTTTTATACTCCCAGAGGGTCTGTGCATGGGCTGTCACAGATGCCGGAACAATGGGGTTCTGGTGTATGGAAGGGGTGGATCTCCTCCTGGGCGGCGAAGTGGACGCTCCAGCCACCTCCACTGAACAAGACAGAGCGGACACTCCAGCCACACGAAAAACTGCAGATGCTCCAGCTGCCTCATTAGTTGCAACAGCAGTTGATGACCCAGGCACTGAAGCTGTGTTTTTCTTGCAGAGTTGAACCTGTGACATCCTGATGTCTGCAGCGGGCGGTGGTTCTGGTAACTCGTCTCCAAAGTACATTTCGTTCCAATTGGGACGCAGGTCACGCAGCTTTTTTTGAGCCATGCTTGCTGTTGAAAATACTTGCTCTCAGGTCAGCAGTCAGCACTGGTCTAAACTGGTTCAGACTGAGTGACTCAGAGGAGGGTGGAGTACTGAGGGAGGAGTCTTCACTCCCTATACGTGCAAATAGTTAGTTCCCAGTGGGCTGGTTTTTTCCAGTTCTGAGGGGGGCGTATCTTCACTTTCCTGCTCTTGCGTGGGCGTATCGTCATTGTCCCGCTCACGCATGATGCGTACGTTTCGTATGGTTCATACGTATTGTACATATAGTTAGCATGTAAAATTTTGCGAACGTTTACGAATAATACAAAGCGAATCACCTAATATTCGGATTCACTTCCCAGTTGAAAATTTCCAAGATTCGATACGAATCAACGAATTGACGAATTGCTTCGCTCATCTCTAATGTTTTCCTAAAAATTCAATGTCCTTGGAGAAGAGAGGGAGTTATATACCAAATTTCAGGACAATTGGAGCCACTTTGGTTTGATGCGAATTGATATGCGTCCGAACCAAACTTTTTGAAAAATTAGGCGAACCTGAAACGAACCGAATCCTGACAGGTTTGCTTATCTCGATTTCTCAACCATTTCATTATTACAGTCTGGGAGAAACTCCTATAACAAACAGAGCAGTAATAACTCGGGAGTTGCTTGGTGGCGATTTCTATATGTAAAGTCTAACTGTAGGTAAAAAAATAAAAAAAATAATAAAAAGCCTATTTAACACCAAGTTTGATTTACATGAGTGAGGCTGTTCTGCATACACTTCTGTGCTTCTGCTTGCCAAAGCTGTACTGAGTTGCTCATGCCAATTAATCAGTGCTAACAAGAAAAATTCCAACTGCTACAACCAGTAACAATGTAGATCTTAAAGGGGTATTCCGGTTACCATAAATATAACTTATGTTTTAGACTAATACATCATCAATAATTACCTAATATAATGTCAATTTCACATATTTACCATTCAGTTCCTCACTACCCACTGTGTTTCCTCATAAGTTACCATGGCAACGACCTGTAGTTCTGAGCCTTTATTAGGTCGAGCATGCTCAGTGTGTTGCTATCAGTTCTCTAGCTAAATGTCAGTGTGCTGCTGATTACTGAGAAGAGGGGGCGTGAACGGACTGTATATCAAGCAGCCAATCAGTAAACATCAACACTCATGAACAAGCACAAACTCACAGCAGGAAAGCTAGGGATTGTGGGGATTGTAGTTTTGTGAGGGAAGATCAGGAGCCATGATAGTTAGACAAATGGATTACAAGGTAAAATGAAGCTCTCGTTATATGTATAGGTATGGGTTCTGGTTGGGTTGCAGCCTTAATGCAGTTTTTCAAAAAATTAAGTTACTTTACCGGAATACCCCTTTAAATAGCACATATATAAACAGTGCAGTCACTGATATATCAAAAGGTTATTACTACAAAAGGCTGTTCACCTCTCCGATCCCTTGCTGCTGCCGTTCCGACAGTGCACAGTCCCTGCAGCACTCCACTTCCTGCTGCTGTTCTTGATATAGCGGGTAATGGCTGGAATGCTGCTTCGCTAATCACAGGCTGAGGTGGGTCATTACTGCAGCCACTGATTGGCTGAGCAGCATTTGCAGCTATTTCCTGGCTTGTAAAGAACGGCGCAGAAATTGGAGCAAAGCAGGGACACAGGAATCAGATTATTTTTCTATTTACTATTTGTAGGCCATGTAACAGCGTTTAGATTGTGCTGGAATGCCCCTTTAAGTTATTGGCAACTACAGAGAAGTGGGCATTAGCACATGCAAAAGGGGGGAATCTGAGGGGTAAATGCACAACAGGATGTCAGGCATTACAGAAATGGTAGTATAGAAAAGCGGTTGTGCATGTGGAATTCAGCTTCAAGTTGAAGTGTAGCAAGAGAAGTCGCTACAGTGAATATACTTTTTTTTACCACTGTGTTAACTGCTAAATATAAAGTTGTCCTTTTTCCAAAATATCCAGTACAAGTAAACTGTAAATGGTGATTTATGAAGGGAAGAAAGAGGCTGTCCTGAACTCTGTTTTCACAGAGCCATTCCAGACTCCCATCTAAGTTGCTCTGTCTGTTTAGCAGAGGTGCCCAGCCACTTAAATGCTTTGAAGAAGTAATACTACCAATTCTAAAGTGTGAATAGCTGAGCAAGCACGAGGTAAAGGCACTTGAGTAAAAAGCATTCACTTGTTGCTTGAGATTCAATGTTTAAACAAATACTGTATATGGTAACAAATCAAAGTATCAGTCTTACAGTTATTGTTCTTTACATATCATATATAACCCTATACTGACACATATATAGGCACTGTGTCATCTGAATGCTTCCCTATTTGGAGGCAACATTTACAGATATACGTAGGTCTGCGGTGCTAGTTTGCGCTGCTAACAGGAGTGATAAAAGAATATATAGGACTCGAGCCTGGTGTATTCATGAGGGGAGGGCTCTCTCTCTGCCCCTCTTCACAGTGATAGGAATATACCACTCCATATATACAGAAAAATAACTGAACCCTTTGGAACAACCAGGATTTCTGCAGCGATTACTAATTACTACACAAACTGCTGTACATTCTTCTATTGAGCACATCCACAGAGCAAGGAGAAAAAGTATGTGAACTTTATGTGAGTTTTAATGACTTTTCCACTTTTCCATGAGCTATCTGGTAAAAGGTATTTAAGAATGAGACTTGAAGTTTTTGAGGTGTTTTGCCCATTACATAAACAAGGTACAAAAAGCCTGGTTAATGACAAATGTTTGCTTCTCAAGAAAGATTGGTTACCATGCCTTGATTCAAACAACTTTCAGAAGACCGCAGAAAATGTGTTATAGAGATGCATGGATCACATCAATCCATAGACTGACAAACTTCAGGACTGTTACTCTCCCTTTGACTGGGCATCCTGTTAAGATTACTTCGGCAATCCTGATAGATGACAGAGGTGAGATCATGTGTCCCTTTATGGAAAAACACTGAACAAAACAGTTTTCATGGAAGTACAACACAAAGGAAACTCATGCTGTCCCACACCAAAACCCCAAAACTATGAAGCAAGTTGGAGGGTTCAGCATGGTTTGGGGCTGCTTTGATGACTTAGGGCCTAGATACCTTGTAATCACTGAAAGAACAATTAATTCTATGGTACATAAAATTATTTTATATGAGAATACAAGGACAACAGTCTATGACCTCAAGCTGAGATGTTTGACAATGACCCAAAGCACACAAGTCAATCAACAAAAAGATGGTTGAAGAGATTTGTGTTTTAGAATGACAAGACAGAGTGCAAAAGGGGTTTTGTCACTTCAGCAAATGGCATTTATCTTGTAGAGAAAGTTAATAAAAAGCACTTAGGCCCCTTGCAGACGAGCGGGAGACACGCGCGTCTCCTGCAACGCATCTGCAGGGCTGGACTCCCGGCACTGACGGGGATCGCATAGCATCATATTGATTTATGATGCTATGTAACCCTTACAGTACTTTAATGGATAACAGTGACAGCATTATGTCACTGTTATCCATTACATTCCAGTACTGTAAGGGTTACATGACCTTCCCTGCCTGCTAATCTCATATTCGTGCAACAAGAGATAACAGCCTGTACACGAGACGTCACTGTGCAGGCCACACCCCTTTGCCGGGCTGCTATCTGCTCTCTCCTTTTATTCTTTCAGATAAAACATTAACCCCTTCAGCCAGAACACACTCAAGGCTTTACAACAGCAGCTGCAGATGTAAAGAGACATAGGATCTGCCCTCCTCACCCTACAGACACAGAGCTGACACTGGAGCTGATTTGGAGGAGATCTACAAAGTATTGTATTGCACAAGAAAGGTAGGGGGAAGATCTTGTGTGTGTCAGCAGTGTCATTGTACAGCTGGGACTTGTAGTCCTACACATACAACATGCTGCTGAGTATTCCAGCAGACATGTGACTCAGGGCAGCACTTGTATTCACTCCCTTTGCAGAGCAGGAAGGGGCAGGGGCAGAGATTGTTATTACTGCAGGTAAACAAAGGCCAGAGGTGAACCAGGGAAATGAGGAAATATAGATTTTTTTTTGCCTAAAACTTGCCTAACTTAGTAATATATTGCTGTCCTTCAGATTTACAGTCCTATATATATTTTTTCATAACTCGGACAACCCCTTTAACATTGCCATTTGCTGAAATGAGACAACCCCCTTGACCTTATCAAGATGCTGTGGCATGATCTAATGAACTGAAACATATTTGCAGAAAGGAATAGTCCAAAATTCTTTCTCAACATTGTACAAATATTATTTGCAACTACAGGAAACTCTTGGCAGAGGTAATTGCTGCTAAAAAGGGGAATCTACAAGTTATTAAATTTAAGTGTTCATGTAATTTTACTCTAATATGGATATTTACTCAATTTTCTCAGTAAAAAGATGAACTATACAACTGTTTGTGTGTGATAAGTTAGATAGTTTTTGTCCATAATTGTGATCTGGATAACAATCAGACCATATTTGAGTAGTAATCAAGGTAAACATTCACGTAATTTAAGAAGGTTCACTTTTTTCCATCTGTAGCAGAGAAAAGTCTTGAGTCTGTGTGGATTGGTTCTACGAGCTGTGCACAATTGGATATTGTAATATTTCCTAAATTGCCTATGCAACAATGTTCATTATTTGCCTGGGGGCCAAGTGTAAACAGCTATTTTAAAGTTCGGCCATAAATTCTCCATTGCACTGAAACTTGGACTATTTTGTCACATCCTTAGATATGTGTAGTTTTTTTTCCAGATTTTAGTTAGATTGCAACTTGACAAGTAGCAATTCATAAATTTGTCAACTTCAAGTCCAAGCAGCAAGCCATATAATGGAATAAATGGATAATGTGTCCCACAATCAGTAAGACACAATGGTGGAGTAAAATATCTAAAAAAAAGGGCAGATACATTGAAAAATGTTTACCATTTACTGTAGAGGAGGTTTCTCATTAAATGTATTGTTACACAATCTCTTTTCATAGGTACTACATCTATCATCTGCAGCTCAAGAACATCTCCTGAACCTATCCTTTTCCGACAAAACTCTTGTTATTGCATTCATGCATGTTGATTAATTCTCATTTGGACTGATGTAACTCATTACTAATTGGTCTACCCCCTTCGGTCTGTTCTAAATGCAGCAGCTAGGCTCATCTACTTGTCCAACCACTACACTGATACTGTAGCCTGTACCAGTCACGTCACTGGTTGCCCATTTACCACAGAATACATTTCAAACGTTTGACACTCACTTACAAAGCTCTCCACAGTGTTTCACCTCCATACATATCTCACTCATTCTGTCTACCACCCTACTCACACCCTCAGTCATCTAAAATTAACATCCTCCTATAATTCAAACCTCTCACTCCTATCTTCAAGACTTTTCTCCAGCTGCACCTGCTCTGTGGAATGCACCTCCCAGGACATGTTCACTAATATGACTCTTCCCCATTTACCCCTCCTCCCCTGCCCCTCATTCTTCAGAACCAATCACTTTCTTCTGACAGTTTTCCCCATATTCAATGCACTAGCTAAGGCAGTTCTGTCTGCACTACTACTCTTATTACAAAGATGGCCGGGCCACTTTATAAAACAATCGATTTTACCTTTTGTGTCAACCCCATTTCCTCAGATTGTAAACTCTTGTGAGCAGGGCCCTCACTCCTAGTATTTCAATTGTTTATTAGTCTGCAATCCTGTGATGTCTATTTTGATTTGCACATGTACCCTCTGAATTGTAAAGTGCTGTGGAATATGGTGGCTCTATATAAAGATTCTTTTTATACACACTCCTCAACATTGACATTGCAACACCAAAAAGGACAAGCTGTTAGGTTATGCAAATTGAGGAAACAGCACATAAAATTTCAAATATCAGATCATATTGTGTAGGACGATAGCATGATATTCCTGCTATTCATAAACGAGACAGTTTTTGTCATTTGTCGCAAACTGAGAGGAACAGAATCCTTGAACAGAGAGAACCTGGTTTATTACTAAGGCAGATCACTACGGCCTAAGCAGAGATGTCAGCACTGTTCAATGTTGCATGTCCCAGTGGTTGGGAGAATGATGATGAACTGGAATGACAGCAAGAGGTGCATAGAGGAGCATCTCTGCACAGATGGATCGTCTGATTAGAAGAATGAAGTGTAGTGATCCATTCTATACTGCAAGTGAAATTGGACATTACATCCCAAACCTAGGGTGGCAAACAGTGTCTACATTGTACTGGTGCACATAAGGGGGCATTTTTTGAACTGGTGATCATCTTAAGGGGGCATTTTTCTACTGTCACATTCTGAGGAGAATTATTACTACTGGAAGGCATTTTGGTAGGCTTTATTACTACTGGGGGACTCTGGGGAACATGATTACTAGTATGGGCATTATGGGGGCATTATTACTTTTGGGGCATAGTGGGGACATGTTGGCGACCCTGTAGGAGCACTATTACTACCAAGTGCACTCTGGCAGAGAATTCTTATTAATGATGGGACTTTTGGGAGCACCATTACTGTGGGGGCACCCTGACACTGTATCAGATTAGCACAGTTATTTTTGGGGGATATTATATTTACACTATTAGTGTCAGGGACACTACTTGCTGGGTGCAGTTATTTTTGGACACTGCGTGCCAATAATTATTCAAGGGCAATGGTACTAGTATTATCAGGGGGTTTATCTGTTTCTGCAGTACAATATTGGGGAGCACAGCAGGCACAGTATTGGAGGTGGTAGGATGATTTGTGCAGGAGGGAGGATGATGGAAAAGTAGTACACTAAGATGTCTTTTTGTCAAACTGCAGAGATGAGAGATGGGTGAAAAAACATCATGGTGGTCTGGACTGAATGGAGAAGATGAGGAGAGAAAAAGTCTACATCAGAGGACACATCACTGAATGTAAGAGGTATGGGGAGATGTATTAACCTGTATGTTTTGTAGTGATATGCGTAATGTTAGGAGGGAAGGGGTTAGGTTGAGAATTTGGTAAAGGGATTGGGGGAGGGGTGGTACTGTTTCAATTTTCACCTCAGGCAGCAGAAAGGCTAGGTGCACCCCTGCTTGTGTGTTGCTATGGAGCCCTGCCATCTCCAGGCCTCCACAAAAACTATTGCTGTGATAGCCTGGGATTCTGCAGACTATTTAGACCAATCGGACTGAGTGTATTACAAGGAACGAACGTCCCCACCTTTGATCGGAGCTGTTCAGGATTCGGGAGCCTAGGGAAAGCTACCTCAGATATGAACACAATTGACCACTGTATTATGACTGATCACAGCTCTGGATGTCTGCTGGGTGAAACAGTAGCGATCCTCTATCCACATGATTGCTGCACATAAATATAGCTTTTTTGCCACCATGAAAATGCTATAGAACAGGTGGAGTTAAATAGATTGCTATTCTGTATAGTTTAGTGGAAAAAAATTTATCAGAACATGTGTGTTATTTATTTAAATCTCTGCTCATTTTGGACTCAGGAGTCCAGTAGGTGGTCCTACTAAGTGATTGACAGTTTTCTCTGTATGAGCATGAATACTGAGACGGCTGACCCTTTGGGCTCCTGAGTCGAATCTGAGCACAGATTAAATGAGAGTTTTACTGAATGTTTACACACCAAACTACAGTATATATGAATCAATCTGCTCAGCTCCTCATGTTCTATAACATGATGTTGATAAATAAGACTGCTTTTACAGCATGACCAGCTTCTTTTAATAAGCTGGCAACAATTGGGAATAAATGGTCTATTCCTCATCATGGCCCTCAGCATCAAGCCATGTAAATGGGTCTTATAAGCATTCTGTGAGTTGCAGATACAAAACAATATTTCTAAACTGATCAAAAACAGCATATATACATATACAGTAGTGTTAAAAATGTTCGAGATTTCACTTTACTTTAAATTACTGAACTAATATTTTGTGGCATAACCATCGTTTCTGAGAACTGCTTGACATCTGTGTTGAATGGCATCTCTGAACATTTATTCCAGGATAACTGGACTACATTACACAGTTCTTCTGCATTTCTGGGTTTTACCTCATAAACCACATTTTTTTATGTTACCTCATAAGCTTACTTGTGTGATTTGTGTCATTGTCATGTTGAAACACTCATTTCAAAGGTATTTCTTCTTCGGCATCTCTTCAAGTAGTTTGGTATATTCAAACTAACTTATGATCCCTCATATGCGATAAATAGACCCAACATCATGTTATGATTTCTGCACCATGTCATGATTTTTACACCATCATGTCTTCACTGTGTACTGTGGCTTGAATTCAGTACTCGGGGATCAACAGACATACTGTCTGCTGCCACTAGACCCAAAAAGTACAGTTTTGCCTTCATCATCAAAATGTAGCGCCATTTATCTTTGGGCGAGTCAAACTGTTCCTTGCCAAATTTTAACCTATTCCAACAAAGGTACCTTGTGGGTTTTTTTTTTGCTGGTAACTTGGCTTCACTTGTATACAGTGGCATGCATATACAATATAGGAAAAAGAACTAGCCTATGTGCGCTCCCATGGTCCTGGCCACCAGAGAGGCTGATGCTTTTTCCTATAGTGTGCAAGCACGACCACCACTGATGGATTGCAGGGTGGTCTGTAACCATGGAAACGAGCAGTGTATAATGTGATGGAAAAATGAATCCAGCCAGGAAAGGAAGCAATATGGGTAATAACAAGACATTAGTAAGTGCCTTTGATTAGCTTTCTCTACATGATAAATGCCACTTACTGAAGTGAGACAACCCCATTAAGGTCTGAGAGTCCACTGTATATGTTTTAACTCTCAAATCAACTTTTTAATCAAACTATGTTCTTCGTCATAACAATGTCTGGAACAACCTATTTTCCCCAGTATTTCGGAAGGAAATGCACCATATCCAATATGTGCAACATTTCCCACTCTCCTACCAACTCACCAATTTAACTTCTCACTGGTATTATTTGAACACACCCCTGTTAATTAATTATTCAGTTGCTCAGAATAAGAGTCATGCATGTTCTAATTCTTTGGTCTTTTTTTCTATTACTCTACTACACTTACAAGTAAATTACTTGCTATGTAAAAATATCACTTCTACCAAAACAGTGATTTATTAGGTTAATGACGTTGGACTGCTATTTTTTGAACACTACTGTACAAAGTGCCTGTGTTTCTGAGAGGTTACAGATAAGCCTTACTTTCAAGAGTATACAGTAACAAGTAGGAATGTTAGTATCAGAGATCCAGTGTTGCCAGGTGAGTAAAATCTCAGTGTCAACATGTACTACATTAATCTTCTTGTATACACACATGCCAGCATTCTGAAGTGAAAACAGCTTTGCAGGTATGCAAACAGCAAAGTTTTTGTATGCCTCTTTTGCAATGTTCTCACAATGGGGCAGATTTACTGTGGAAAATGCAGCATATTTCTAGCTGCAAGCCATGTACTTGGTAACTGTGATCCAGGGTATTGCAGCTTTGGTCCATCCACATACATAGGATGAAGTGGCAATACCCTGCAGCACTGCAGGCAGCTGGGCCATGTAAACAGTGAGGAGGCTGCAGCACTCTCAAGAGCACCATGGCTCCCTCAAACACCTGATCAGAAGTGGTGTTGGCAGTCCATCCCTGAAAGATCCAATATTGATAGCTTATATTGGGAAGTATGCCTATACTTTAAAGGGGTGACACTCCCTTTGTATATACAGTAGAACAGGGGCGTTGTTAGGCTAAAACATTCGGGGCCTGGGCCCCGAATGTCCTGCCTGCCTGTTAGATATAACTGTATTGCCGTCCTTAGGACGACAATACAATTAAATCTAATGCACTGGAAAAGCTCAAGGACCTGTGATGACATCACAGTCCATGTGACCAGTGCAATAGGCTGTTGTTGAGAAGGACCTTTGATGATGTCATTGTCATGTGACCAGTGGAGGAGTGGATGGCGTTCAGGAGTGAAGTTAACTAGGTGATGAAGCTGTGGTGAGGTCTGCAGCCTGAGTAGAGGTAAGTGAGAGGCAGAGCAATGCTGGGAGTTGTAGTTATTAGGGCTGAAGGAAGACTGTATGTTGGAGTGGGAGGGGGTGATGTTATTTAAATGGGACTGAATGTTGGAGGTGGCCAGGGCATGGTGATGTTTTTTTTTACATAGGACTGTGTGTTGGAGGGACTGAAGGGAGGGATGTTATTTACATGGGACTATATGTTGGAGGTGGCTAGGGCATGTTGATATTATGTACATGGGACTGTATTTTGGATGGGGCTGGAGAGATGGTGTGATGTCATTTATATGGGACAGAAGAGGGAGGGAAATAGTATTATTTACATGGGACTGTATGGTGGAGGGGCTGAGGAATTATAATTTCTGAGGACACTACACAGAGGAATATAACTACGGGGGGCACTTCACGCGGAGCATTATAACAGTAGGGGGCAATATAAATACTGGAGGCACTGCAGGGGCATTTTAAATCCAGGGGACATTAGGCGTTCTTATTACTGCTGGGGTCTCTATGGGGTGGACTTTTAAATCCGCCTTATTTCTACTATGTGCACTATTGGGGGCCTTATTACTACTGAGGGGTCTATAGAGAGCTTTATTACCACTGGGGGAACAATAGGGGGCCTTATTTCTACTGGTGGCTCTGTGAGGGTATTATTAATACTGGAGGCTCTTCTACTGATGGAGGCACTGTTTGGGAGTGTTATCACTGTTGGGGGCACTATAGGGGGCAGTATTACTAATGAGGGCATTCTAGAAGGGAATTACTATTGGTGGGACTTTGAGGAGCACTATCGGGGGCACTCATATTTCTTCAGGACAGTATTTGGTGGTATTAGGGAGCACAGCGAGCAGCAGGAGGACTCCAGGTTGGGGGATGAAACAAAAGTGAGCAAGCTAAGATGCCTGTGTTTCACACTCTGTAGAGACGAGGCAGCTGAGAGAAGTTGTCCGGACCAAATGGAGAAGATGATGACAGAGAAGATCTACATCAGAGGAGATGTCACCTGGGAGGCACTGGATGTGAGAGGTATGTGCTGCTGTATAGCAAATACAGTACAATGAGGTGTGCGAAGGAGGGTCAACGTAGAGAATTTGGGCCATATGCATTGGGGCTTGGGCCCTGGATCTTTTGCTACCCTAGCAATGCCCCTGCAGTAGAAGCTGGTCTCTTGAAACTTAATGCAATAGATCTTCCACTGCAATATCTACTTTTACATTTGCCTAGCCCACAGAGAAGGGACTGATCAGGTAACTCCAGAGCATTAATATTCCCTAACAGGACTTATGAACTTTGTCATAATAAGATGATGGCCCACATTTACTAATGTGACTGCACCTATATTATGGTGTAAATTGTGCAATAATGAACAATTTGGCAGAAATTAACAAGTTGCAGAAATTATCTGCAACTAGTCTGAAAAAGGGACATGGGTTACCGGGAAAGGTACTGGGTAAGCCAACTGGGTTGGGTAAGCCAACCAATAGTTGATATAGAGTCACGGAAAAGTGTATCCCTGTATCAGATTTATCATCCTGTCTGGGCCCTTATGATAGATTTTTGTGGCATTCCCAGGGCCCATTCATCCAGGTGGAACCATCCTTGCAAATTACAGACACCCATATATGCCGATTGTCTTTCGTGGGGCAGATGAGATCTTCCAGCAAGACAGAGATATAAACAGCCGACATTGATTGAAAGCATGAGCAACAATTCCAAGTACTGTACTGGCCCCCTAATTCCCCAGACTTTAACCCAATTGAGCATCTTTGGGACCACCTTGATCGTTGTGTTCGCTCATTGGATCCTCCCCCATGCACCCTCCAGTAGCTGTGGGATGCACTGCAGTTAGCATGGCTCCAGATACCTGAGACAGCCTACCAGGACCTTAATGATTCACTCCCAGCCCATCTAGCTGCTGTCCATGCTACACATGGCGGTTACTCTAGATATTAGCTGGTGGTCATAATAATGTAACTTGAAAAAAAAAAAAAAAAATATATATATATATATACAGTACAGACCAAAAGTTTGGACACACCTTCTCATTCAAAGAGTTTTCTGTATTTTCATGACTATGAAAATTGTAGATTCACACTGAAGGCATCAAAACTATGAATTAACACATGTGGAATTATATACTTAACAAAAAAGTGTGAAACAACTGAAAATATGTCTTGTATTCTAGGTTCTTCAAAGCAGCCACCTTTTGCTTTGATTACTGCTTTGCACACTCTTGGCATTCTCTTGATGAGCTTCAAGAGGTAGTCACCTGAAATGGTTTTCACTTCACAAGTGTGCCCTGTCAGGGTTTAATAAGTGGGATTTCTTGCCTTATAAATGGGGTTAGGACCATGAGTTGTGTTGGGCAGAAGTCAGGTGGATACACAGCTGATAGTCCTACTGAATAGACTGTTAGAATTTGTATTATGGCAAGAAAAAAGCAGCTAAGTAAAGAAAAACGAGTGACCATCATTACTTTAAGAAATGAAGGTCAGTCAGTCCGAAAAATTGGGAAAACTTTGAAAGTGTCCCCAAGTGCAAGCGCTACAAAGAAACTCGCTCACATGAGGACCGCCCCAGGAAAGGAAGACCAAAAGTCACCTCTGCTGCGGAGGATAAGTTCATCCGAGTCACCAGCCTCAGAAATCGCAGGTTAACAGCAGCTCAGATTAGAGACCAGGTCAATGCCACACAGAGTTCTAGCAGCAGACACATCTCCACAACAACTGTTAAGAGGAGACTGTGTGCAGCAGGCCTTCATGGTAAAATAGCTGCTAGGAAACCACTGCTAAGGACAGGCAACAAGCAGAAGAGACTTGTTTGGGCTAAAGAACACAAGGAAATTAGACCAGTGGAAATCTGTGCTTTGGTCTGATGAGTCCAAATTTGAGATCTTTGGTTCCAACCACCGTGTCTTTGTGCGATGCAGAAAAGGTGAACGGATGGACTCTACATGCCTGGTTCCCACCGTGAAGCATGGAGGAGGAGGTGTGATGGTGTGGGGGTGCTTTGCTGGTGACACTGTTGGGGATTTATTCAAAATTGAAGGCATACTGAACCAGCATGGCTACCATAGCATCTTGCAACGGCATGCTATTCCATCCGGTTTGCGTTTAGTTGGACCATCATTTATTTATCAACAGGACAATGACCCCAAACACACCTCCAGGCTGTGTAAGGGCTATTTGACCAAGGAGGAGAGTGATGGGGTGCTACGCCAGATGACCTGGCCTCCACAGTCACCAGACCTGAACCCAATCGAGATGGTTTGGGGTGAGCTGGACCGCAGAGTGAAGGCAAAAGGGCCAACAAGTGCTAAGCATCTCTGGGAACTCCTTCAAGACTGTTGGAATACCATTTCAGGTGACTACCTTCTTGAAGCTCATCAATAGAATGCCAAGAGTGTGCAAAGCAGTAATCAAAGCAAAAGGTGGCTACTTTGAAGAACCTAGAATATAAGACATATTTTCAGTTGTTTCACACTTTTTCGTTAAGTATATAATTCCACATGTGTTAATTCATAGTTTTGATGCCTTCAGTGTGAATCTACAATTTTCATAGTCATGAAAATACAGAAAACTCTTTGAATGAGAAGGTGTGTCCAAACTTTTGGTCTGTACTGTATATATATATATATATATATCTATATATATACATATTCGTTTCCTTGATTCAATAAAAACAGCAATGTCATACAACAGTATGAAAGAAAAGATCCAGCTCACCTCTCCTGGATATGAATCACCATGGTGCACAGAAGGCCTGGAGAACTTGCCAACAATCAAAAATATGGAAATCCAGCACACGGTGTGAATCATAGTTTATGATTAAAGAGGTTGTCTCACTTCAGTAAATGGCATTTATCATGTAGACAAAGTTAATACAAGGCACTTATTATCCATATTGTTTCCTTTGCTGTCTGGATTCATTTTTCCATTACATTATACACTGCTCGTTTCCATGGTTGTGACCATCCTGTAATCCATCAGTGGTAGCCACGCTTGCACTATAAGAAAATGTGGTGGCCTCTCTGGTGGATGGGACCTGGGGAAGTGCACATAGGTACACGTGCGCAGCACCCTCCAGGCCACCTCATATCGGTGCTGCAGCATTGGCCGTAACCCTTGGAGTGTATAATGTGATGGATAAATAAATGAAGCCAGCAAAAGAAGCAACATGGATAACAATACATTAGTAAGTGGCTTGTAGTAACTTTGCCTACATGATAAATGCAACTTTTGATCTGAAATGTGTAAGCAATTCTGTGTGCTGGAATTTTTAAATGAATATAATACATTTTTATAAAGGATTCATCTTGTGTGCTGGATTTCCATATTTTTGATACAACAATATGAACATGAACACATTTTGTACCAAATAAAAGATGTACTGCTATTTTGCTTATAGTCCTTGGTTATACGGAACCATTTTTATGTCTGGAAAGTTATCTTGGTGTAGCAGTGGTAGATAAAAGGTTAACTGCACACAAGGCTCTGACATGCCCTGTTTTTAAGGTCTATGGG
This sequence comes from Rhinella marina, assembly GCA_900303285.1. Classification (NCBI taxonomy): domain Eukaryota; kingdom Metazoa; phylum Chordata; class Amphibia; order Anura; family Bufonidae; genus Rhinella; species Rhinella marina. The sequence continues at coordinate 89,484 of ONZH01024882.1, read as the reverse complement.
AATTGTAAAGTTAGAAATTTCCACACAGCAACACTGTGTGAAGTGGTTTGTATATTTGTCCACATAGTAAAAATAGTACAACTGCTTTAACCCTTTTGATGCTGAAGGTAAATACCCTTTCAACATTGTTTAGTCATGTTGATTATGGCGTTCTCTGGAGAGTTAATATCACATGGTCATTTGGAGCTCATGATGTAGCTTTCATACGTTATTATGAGACAAATATTACCACAATGTAATAATTCTCACTTGGATTAGGGCAACAACATGGAGAAAAGGATATATGGGGTAATTTATCAAACTGGTGTAAAGTAGAACTGGCTTAGTTGCCCATTTAACCAGTCAGATTCCACCTTTCATTTCCTAAATGAGCTGTCAAAAATGAAAGGTGGAATCTGATTGGTTGCCATGGGCAACTAAGCCAGTTTTGCTTTACACCAGTTTGATAAATGACCCCAATAATGTCATCATTAGGGTTATTTCTTACCCTCCAGGAGAATTTTGTGTGATTTTTTTCCTGCAGTTTCAGAAAATCATACTTTGCTTGAGGTGATTTTTTTTAAAACTGCAGAAAACTTGTAATAATAATGTGATAAATATTGTATATAGTGTACCAATTGGCCCCATTGCACAGACCCTTTAGGGCAGCAGTGCACAAACTTTTTTTTGATCCAAGGACCACATTGTCAGACTAAGACACTTCCAAGGGGCGCAATCAAATTTAAAAGGGATATTACTATGAGAGACAGGTATGGCATATTGAAAGTATATAACATAAAAGTTTGTTTCTTCTCCAGTATTTGACAGGAGACCAGACATTGCAGATTAAGGCTTCATGCTCAAGTCCTTATTTTTGGTCTGCAAAAAATGTGTACCGGATGTCGATTAATTAATTACAATAGGCCTGCAAAAGATGTGGACAGCACACCTTGTGCCGTCTGCATCAGTTTCTCTGTTCCATCAGCCCACAAAAAACCACAGCCAGGTTCTGTGGTTTGCGGACCGCTAAACACTACGGTCCAATTTTTCATTAAAGGGGTTTTCCATGTGTTTTTTTTTTTGTTATTCATGACCTTTGGATCATAGATACAAATGTATTGGATAGATGTATTGGCTCTGTGGAGCCAAATTTTGGCCTGCCCAAAGTTGCCCAAGATTTTGGTGAATTACTGCTGTATTCACATCTGTGTATTTAACCCCTTGAGGACAGAGCCCATTTTGGCCTTAATGTCTGGGCCAAATTTTTGAATTCTGACATGTGTCACTTTATGTGGTAATAACTTTGGAACGCTTTTACTTATCCAGGCCATTCTGAGATTGTTTTCTCGTGACACATTGTACTTCATGACAGTCATAAATTTGAGTCAATATATTTCACCCTTATTATGAAAAAATCCCAAATTTACCAAAAATTCTGAAAAATTTCCAAATTTCCAAATTTCAATTTCTCTACTTTCAAAATACACCGTAATACCTCCAAAAATACTTCTTATTTTATATTCCCCATATGTCTACTTTATGTTGGCATCATTTTGTAAACGTCATTTTACTTTTTTAGGACGTTAGGAGGCTTAGAAGTTTAAAAGCCATTTTTTCAAATTTTCACCAAATTTTCCAAAACCATTTTTTTTTTAGCACCAATGCAGATATAAAGTGATTTTGAGGGCTTACATAATGAAACCCACCATAAATGACCCATTTTAGAAACTACACCCCTCAAATTATAAAAAACTGTTGTTACAAACTTTGTTAACCCTTGAGGTGTTCCACAAGAATTAATGGAAAATGGAGGTGAAATTTCAAAATTTCACTTTTTTCGTAGATTATTCATGTTAATATTTTTTTTCTTGCAACATAGCAAGGGTTAACAGCAAACTAAACCTCAATTTACATTGCTCTGATTCTGCAGTTTACAGAAATACCCCATATGTGGTGGTAAACGTCTCTATGGGTTTGTGGCAGTGGTCAGAAGGAAAGGAGCGCCATACGGATTTTTGAGGCAAAATTTGCTAGAATAGTTTTTAGGCACCATTTTGTAATTGAGAGACCCTGACGCACCCCTACAGTGGAAACCCTCATAAAGTGACCCCATTTTTGAAACTACACCCTTCAAAGAATATATTAAGGGGGGTACTGACCACTTTGACCCCCTAAGCATTTTACGGAATTTGGAAACACTTGGCTGTGAAAATGAAAAATTTTTCTTCCAATAAAATGTTGCTTTAGCCCCAATTTTTTTATTTGCATAAGGGGTAACAGGAGAAAAGCCACCCCATAATTTGTTACCCATTTTCTCCTGAATACGGCAACACCCCATATGTTGTGGTAAACTGCTGTGGGGGTACATGGCAGGACTCAGAACAGAAGGAGCGCCATATGGATTTTACAACACAGATTTTGATGGAGTGGTTTGCGGGAGCCATTGATTTTTATTTTTTTGAGCTATTGTCTTATGTGGGGGCTAATTTTTTGCAGGATGAGGTGAGGTTTTCATTGGTACCATTTTGGGGTAAATACGCCTTTTTGATCGCCTGCTATTACACTTTTTGTGAGGGAAGAGGGAAAAAAATGGCTATTTTGGCATAGTTTTTAAAAAAATTTTTTTACAGCATTCGCCTGGGGGGCCATCTCATGTAATATTTTTATAGAGCAGGTTGTTACGGACGCAGCGATACCCAATATGTCCAACTTTTTTATTGTTGGAAAGTTTTACACATTAGATGGATTTTTGAACAGAATAAAATATTTTTTTTGTGTTGCCATTTTCAGAGAGCCATATTTTTTTCAGTTTTCGGGCGATTGTCTCAGGTAGGGTACAGTTTTTGCGGGACAAGATGACGGTTGAATTGATACCATTTTGGGGTAATTACGCCTTTTTGATCGCCTGCTATTACACTTTTTGTGAGGGAAGAGGGGAAAAAATGGCTATTTTGGCATCGTTTTAAAAAAAAAAATTTACAGCATTCGCCTGGGGGGCCATCTCATGTAATATTGTTATAGAGCAGGTTGTTACGGACGCATCGATACCCAATATGTCCAACTTTTTTATTGTTGGAAAGTTTTACACATTAGATGCATTTTTGAACAGAATAAAATATTTTTTTTGTGTTGCCATTTTCAGAGAGCCATATTTTTTTTCAGTTTTCAGGCGATTGTCTCAGGTAGGGTACAGTTTTTGCGGGACAAGATGATGGTTGAATTGATACCATTTTGGGGTAATTACGCCTTTTTGATCGCCTGCTATTACACTTTTTGTGAGGGAAGAGGGGAAAAAATGGCTATTTTGGCATAGTTTTTTTAAAAATTTTTTTACAGCATTCGCCTGGGGGGCCATCTCATGTAATATTTTTATAGAGCGGGTTGTTACGGATGTGGCGATACCTAACATGTTCATGTATTGTGTGTTTTTTTATTTTTAATCAATTTTTTTAACTTTTTTTTTTACTTTTTTTTTTTCCACTTTCTGGACTCAGATCCACTTGGTTCTTCAAGAACCAGTGGGTCTGGTATTTTACAAATACACTGCAGTACACTGTATAGTGTACTGCAGTGTATTTTCTTATAGCCTGTTCAAGCTCCTGCCTTTAGCAGGAGCTTGAACAGGCTTTCATGGCAAGCCAGACCAAAGCGTCTGGTTGCCATGGTAACCATCGGGACGCTGCCACAGCAGAGCAGCGTCCCGATGGAAGGGAGAGGGAGCTTCCTCCCTCTCATCTGCCCACACCATCGGCGCTGCCAGCGCACCGCAGCGCCGATGGGAGAGGGAGGGAGCGCTCCCTCCCTGTTAACCCCTTCCATACAGCGGTCCCTACGGACCGCGGCATGGAAGGGGTTAAACTGCTGACATCGGTGCCAGCACCGATGTCAGCAGTTTCAAGCAGAGTATCAGCTGTATGCTGATACTCTGCTTGAATAACGGCTGGGCCAGAAAAATTATTGCGGGCGGCACTTGCGGCAGCCGCCCGCACATTGGAAGTCTCCCCCCCGCCGCCCATCTGCCCACCCATCTGCCCACAGCCAATCAGGGGGGCGGGGGGGACACCCTGACCCCCCCCTAACCCCTGACACTCGGCGGGGATTCGCTAGAATAGCGCTATCCCCGCCGAGTACACGGAGCCTGCTGTGAATGGCTGGTCTGAATAGACCAGCCATTCACAGCGATCGCCATTATGGGGGGTGCACGGCACCCCCCGAGGCCTTCACTACGGATGGCTGGCTGTGTCTAACAGCCGCCATCAAAGCATGTTAACCCCGCTGCACTGAGCAGCGGGGGTTAACATGCATGACGTACCGGTACGCCCTGTTGCGCGAAGTACCTCGCGCCCCATGACGTACCGGTACGTCCATTGTCGCCAAGGGGTTAAAGGGAGTCTTTCACCTGTTTTTCACCAATATAACTAAGAGCACTCCCCCACAGAAGATTTCATACACATCCCAGACACACCTGTGTGCACTTTGTGTCTGTATTACATGTTCAGAAAAAGCATTTTTATTCTGCAGGAAAACAGCTCCCAAGTGCCCAGCTCTGCTGCTGCATGTGCTCAAAGCAAACCAGACTGAAGAGGGGAGGGCTGCTTTAGCTGCACATATTTTGGATTGGTAGCAGATAGAAAAAATGGTTCTGACCTTCTTTGAAAGCTGTCATTCCAAGCTTTCAAATGATACATAACAGCATTATATCCACTATATCAGAAGATATAGCTGTTAGAAATCGAGTCGGGAGAGAAAGCTGTTTTTAGTTTCACTTTCAGCTGGGCACTTGGGAGCTGTTTTCCAGCAGAATAAAAGTGCTTTTCCTGGACATGTAATACAGACACAAAGTGCACACAGGTATGTCTGGGATGTGTCTGCAATCTTCTGTGGGGCACTGCTGTTAGTTATATAGGTGAAAAACAGGTGAAAGACTGCCTTTAAAAACTAATTAAAATAGGAATCTGAAGTAGGCTTTGGTACTGGCTGGTACCTCGGTACCAAAGCCCACTTTGGATTTTTATTTTAAAATGTTTTTAAATACCCAGATGTGAATACAGTAATAATTCACCAAAGTCTCACGTGACTTCGTGCAAAATGAAGTTTGACTCCACAGAGCCAATACATTTTAATGCTGTACGGAAACAGCATTAACATAAAAGTTTTTGAATAAATCGACTTCGGATCTATGATCCAAAGATCGAATCACTCAAGCCCAGTCATCAGCATCTGATTGGTGTGTCCAAAAAAGTCCCAAAAGTCCATCTCCCCCACTTTACACAACTGGAACAGGTGCTTCATAAATATGGAGTTTATTCTCAACACTTACATGTTTCAGAGCTCCTTTGGAAAATGAAAGGTGTAAGCTGATTGGTTGCTATAGGCAACTAAGACAGTTTTCCTTTACACCCGGTTTGATAAATCTCCCGCTATGTTTCTCAATGTATTTACATCAGGTGACTTGCATAAGTACATTGATCAGTCTCCCCCTACATACAACTCTGCTGCTTCCCTATACTTAGCATATTATAAAACTCTCTGCCTACAGACACCACTAGGGGGAGCTCAGTGCCTGAATTTATATAGTCACCAAAGAATTAAATAGAAGCTGTAAATAACTTAAAATGGTCAAAATGTAAGACTGGCTTACATTTACAAATGGTGCTGAATGCGCTGAAGTTATGGAAAAGACTGCGCCTCTTCATAACTTAGGAGGATCCACTGCCAGCACAGGGCCTTTATTAAGACCGGCGCCGAAAATGCCAGTCTTAATAAATGTGCCCCATAGTACACAGCACACACTAAAATATAATTTAATAAAACACCCCCTTCTGCTCATCCCTCTCTCCAGTCCTGCACATTGCCACGTATCCCAAATACCAGGTTGCTTCTTAGAGTAAGCATACCAGTTCTCTCCACCGTCCTAACCTCATACATACATATATAGAAAGCACTTGTATATGTCTTCATGTCCCCTCATTTTTTTCAAATTTGTGTAGAACCCACTCTTCCAGTATTCTCCTTCCTCCAGTCTAAACATAAGTTTCATTCTAGCCCAAAGGTCAGATAGTATTGGGGCCTCTTGACCCTACCATTGTTAAGCTGTTAATGTCCTTGCCAGGTAAAAGATATGCTGCAGAGCCAATTTAAAATATTCATCCGCCACCCTGTCAACCACTCAACCTAAAAGACAGGTCAAAAGGGAATGGGGGAGATAGACGTGGCAGACTGAGAAAATATAGGATAAAAGGTTAGACTAAAAACAACTAACCACTTTACATGACCAAAATGGAAACCCTCTACTGTGTCTACTGCACTCTGAGGGCATCAAGCTGGAAATAATTTATGACATATCTGGTCATAAATGACCCCATGGTTTTTTCTAGTCTCATATAGATATTAGATAATATTAAAGAGGCTCTGTCACCTGGTGCAAGCATACCCTACTTGGCATATAGCCAGGTAGGGCTGATACCGCTGACAAAAAGCATACTTTTTTTTTCTTCTATTAGGTTCGGTTTGGCAGGAAAATGCCTTCCGAGCACTGCTTCTGTGACACCCATGTAATTATACTGCTGCCCTTATTGTAATAATCACACCCCCAATCCTTTTGACTGACACTCCCACTGGTCTAGAGCTGAGATCCCGCGCCTGCGCACTCGCACCTATGACGGTGCGTGCGCACTAGAGGTATACACTAGCCAAGAGTAACGGGAAAAGTCCAGTGTGCACGCGCTGTGATAGATGCGAGTGCGCAGGATCTCACTGGTCTAGCGCTGTCAGTCAAAAGGATTGGGGGTGTGGTTATTACAATAAGGGCAGCAGTATAATTACATGGGTGTCACAGAAGCAGTGCTCGGAAGGCATAAGCCCACCTCCGAGTGCTCCTTTTGCTCATTAGCATATTTTTAAAAGCTGCCAAACCGGACCTAATAGAAGAAAAAGAAAGGTATGCTTTTTGTTAGCGTCATCATCCCTACCTGACTATATGCCAAGTAGGGTATGCTTGCACCAGGTGACAGAGCCTTTTTGCAACTTAAAGAAAACCTGTCTCCTCAAAATGCAATCTGCAGACAGCATGTTCTAGAGCAGGAGAAGTTGTGCAGCCCAACATCAAAGCTCACCAATGTGGAGTATATGCAGGCACTGGAATGCTGCGTAGTAAGACTCGCCTCTCTAACTCACTGAGCTGCCCTGCAAATGGAGGCTACCTGTCCTAGTAACATTCCAGGATGGGTTGATTGTTGGCATTTAAATAATTCCCCAATTATTCTGAAGTTGATGGAAGAGTCTCTGCTCTACAGTTATCTACAGATGTCTGAATATGTATGGACAGAAGGCAACTGCATTGGTATTGGATAAACTTGATTAAGAGTAAGGCCCCATTCACACGACCGTATATTTGCGGGCCCGCATTACTGCGGACCCGCAAATATACGGGGGCCGCCTGGCGTGTGTTCCGCCGTGCGGCCCCATTGGAAATGCCTATACTTGTCCGTGCGCACGGACAAGTATAGGACATGCTTCAAAAGACATGCTCCCGGCCCCATAGAGGTGAATGGGGCCGCATCTATTCCCGCATTTTTGCGGATAGATACGGCCCCATTCACACTCGTGTGAATGGGGCCTTAGAGAAAGAAAAATCCCAGAGGAGTTTCATTTTGAAGCAGCTTCACAAGATATGAATGTAGGATTCTATGAAGAAGGAATGCAAATTACCTCATAGCATGCTCTGCCTCTGATGCTGCCAGATGTAAGGCAGTTATCCTATAAGTCAACATTCGACCTTTTAACCCCTTCCCGACCAGCACCGTACTAGTACGGCGCTGGCCGGGACTTTAAAGATGGCGCCCGCTCCTGCGCGGTTGGATATGCAGGTCACCCGCGGCTAACGTTTGCGACCGGCTAACGTGCCGATCGCGGACATTTAACCCCTCGGGTGACGCGGTCAAGCCTGACCACTGCACCCGAAGGCGGCAAACACCGGAAGCGTGAAGCATAGTAAATGACAGGAGGCTGCTGCATAGGCTTTCCTATAGAGTCCTTGCCTGTAATAGGGCTCCATAGGAAAGCAGTAAAATCATCATAGACTCCAATGTAAGTGCATTGGAGTCTATGATATAAGCAATCAAATGATTGCTTCTTATAGTTCCCTATGGGAACTATAAAAAAGTGTAAAAATAAATAAAGTTAAAAAAAACCAAAAAAACAAAAAACGTAAAAGTTCAAATCACCCCCCTTTCAAGAAAATAAAAATAAAAGTATTAAAAAAATACACATCATGGGTATCGCCGTGTGCGAAAATGCCCATATTATAAAAAAAAAATAAAAATTTCCCATACGGAAAAAAGCGAAACGGAAAAAAGCGTCAAAATGGCTGATTCGCCATTTTTTGTCACTTAAAATTTTTTTTTTAATAAAAAGCGATCAAAAAGTCACACACACCCCAGAATGGTATCAATAAAAAGTTCAGATCACCCCGCAAAAAATGGCCCCTATACTCCGTACACAAAAATACCAAAAAGTTATAGGGGTCAAGAACTGGAAAAAAAAATAAAAATGTCCAACTTTTTTTAGCACTATCAAAATGCAAGAACAACTATACATTTTAGGTATCGCTGGATTCGTACTGACCAGTAGAATGAAAGTAACTGGTCAGTTTTAACGCACATCGAATGCCGTAAATAAAAACCCGTAAAACTGTGGCGGAATTGCGTTTTTTTTTCAATTTCACCCGATTTGGAATTTTTTTCCCGCTTCCCGCTACACCATATGCAATGTTAAATGGTGGCATTGGAAAGTACAACTTGTCCCGCAAAAAACAAGCCATCATACAACTGTGTGAACAGAAAAATAAAAAAGTTATGGATGTATCAAGGCAGGGAGCGCAAAACGAAAACGCAAAACCAAAAAACCTCCGGGGTAGAAATAGGCCTACTTACTTTCACTTTGTGCCGTAATCTGATAACCCTTATTTCCAAATTACTAACAGCTCATAAACATTTATGTAAGCTGCATTCTTATCAGTAAGAATTGAGCTATAATTAGTGTTTATGAGCTTTCAGGAGATCAGAGATAAGTTTCACATGAGACAACAGCTAAGCTTCCTGATGGGACAAAGTGTAAACAAAAGGCCTGATAATAATGAGTCTCAATTCTGTACTAAGAAAGGGACTGACGATTTTTACATGCCTATAGCCTTTAAGTCCTGGACAACCCTTTTATCTGGTACATGGCTTAAAAACATTTAACACTGTGGGATTTGTAGTTCGACTCCAAGCTACCGGCCTTTTATTATTGAATGGTTTGTGCACATTGAATGGTTTCCCTACTGCTGGAGGAGCCATTCAAATCATGAAACAGATAAAGCTGCATCTCCCATTAGAATTTTGTCATGAGAGTTTCAACTTTGTCTCATACTTGCAAACTTGAAAATCATTCCAACTCTTTCCATAGTACACTCTACGAGAACACCATATAAATACTGCACATGCCTAGGTTTACAGCTTTAAGCCAATGTAAGTAGTAAACTTTTCCTATAAAAGCATGTGAATGTGGAACTGTGAAGCCCATGCATTCGGTTTCTTGCCTTGTAGTATAAACATACCGTATATACGCATACAGTTTTAAAAAGTCAATAGTTTCATCTTGTTCTTCGTCTTCATAATCCCTTATATTACAGCAGGATGGTTTATAGCAGCTGTCAGAAGTAGGATTACATCACTCACTAAACATTTTCACAAAACTCTAAACAGAGGTGCCCAGGAATACACACTTCTTTGCCTTGGTTCCAACATAGCTCCCCCGTGATTGCTAATGTCGCCCCATACAAAGCATTGTTATTAGACTGGCAGGATCTAAATCCCTCCCCGCTCTCCTCAGTCGTAAGCAGGAATCTACAGCCCATTTAAAGAACTGGCGTATAATATCCCAAGCATCACAGCTGGCAGAGAAATTGTTCTGGGCAGGTGCACTCTCTAAATAGAATGAGCACTTAGGCTCTAATTTATCAGGACTCACATGTGCTACGCTGTTCTTGATAGAGCCATTGGTTAAAACCATATAAAACAACACATGAACATAATACAACACAGTATAACCACATGAGCTTAGATTTATCAAGATCTCTGGTAATCCATACATTTATCTCTATAGACGGGTGCTCTTGTGTATTTATTGCATGGGACATGCCCTACTACTAATTCATGAGTGACAGCACACCCTTCATAGTTCCTAGAAATACTCTGAGCTGTGAGAGAGTCACAATACACATTTTATTTGACTAGAGATGCAGTGGCACATTGGTGACCACTGTACAAAACCTGCTTCTGAATCTGTCATGCAAGTCTTTAAGTAGCCATAAGCTTTATTGTTATCAAAGTGCAGACTCCTCACTGCAAGCATTAATGCCACTGTATTTTCTGCCCTGTATATCCCAAAGGTTCTATATAGAAAGTGGTAGATAGCTATTGTTGCTATGCAGGGCTGGCACCACCCCTTCCTCTCTAGCAGGAAATGAGTTCAGTCTAGAGTAAGGCTAGTTTCAAACTAGCACTACGATGTTCCAGTAGGCTGTGTTGGCAGAGGAACAGGCTGCTACAGTTCATTGCATCCGGCATGGCCAGAAACTGCAGGAGCACTGCCAGGCCCCATTGACTATTATGGGACCCAGTAGGGATCTGTCCTGTTTCTGGCATTAGTGTCAAGATTCGGCTAGACAAATACCACTATGCTAGATACAATGAACTCCGGCAGGTTGTTCCTCTACAGGAACATTCTGCTGGAACATTTTAGTGCGTGTGTAAAAGTAGCCTAAGCTGTGGATGAGTAAGCATCATAGAGCAGAGCCAACAATCAAACCTCTCACCCTGTGGACCTTGTGGGAAAGAAGGCAGCAGAAAGTTTAGTGGCCAAAATACAGTGGACATGTTGCACTAAACATACTCTCATCATTGGCTCACACTTTGGGGAACCCTGGCTTGTACCTCAAAACCTAACATCAACAAGGGAGCCCTTCTCATTACTGCACAACCAAGGGAGTGACATAGGGAGGAATGCCATCATGAGTTCAACTACTCCCAGGGCCGCTTCTACCATTAGCATCTCGTATCAGGCAGCACCTGATCTGCCTCTGAGGGAGGTGCAGTGTATGACAGGGCACGGGAGCCTATGGTTCCCGCCCACACCGTCTGGCCTTGTAGGACTTAGGCCACTAGGCCTGAGGTCTATGAGGCAGTAGAATGTTGCAGGAAGTCGTGATGACAGGCGACCAGGGGCAGACTGGGGACTTAAAGTGGCCCTGGAAAAATGCTAAAAGTGGCCTGTTTTGAAGTTGGGTCCAAACTGATGGAGGACAGGGCCAGGAATACCATTTTGTGGCACATTATACCACCCCAACAGAGCCAAATACCACAGTCCATCACAAAATACATCCCCAAAAACTTCCACTGGCTGGCTGTGAGGAGGGCCCAGGTGGCCCTCTGGGCATTGGCCCACAGGGAAATTTCCCTGTAAGGTCTACGGCCAATCCGCCTCTGCAGGCGACAGACATTTGATTGCGCTGCCTGTGACCAGGTGCAAGAGGACATGGTGATGTCATTGCAACCTCCTGTCCTTGGACACAGCACTACAGGGGGGCATTATAGTACAAGGACTGCAGGGGGAGAACATTATGTATATGCCACCACTACAGGTGGCATTAGACTATGGGGGGACTACAAGGGGGGAAGCTTTATACATATACTGCCACTACTGGGGGACTATGAAGAGGGGCATTAGATATAGTACTACTACAAGAGGGTATTATACTATTGAAGGTGAGAGTATTACACATGCTGTCACTACAAGGGGCCATTATACTACAGGGGACAAGCAGACAACGAGGGCTGAGAGCATTATACTGTCACGGACATTCCTGCAACAGGTATCAGGAGGTCTGTCAGATTGGCAACCCGTGCGTTAAACTGACAGGTTCTCCTTTGGTTGTTTTGTTGCTGGCATTCACCACACCCTCCCCCTTCAGGTGTAGGTGTTTTATCAATTATCTTTGTCTATTTAGTGTTGCTTCTCCCATCATGCTGTGTGGTTTATACTTTCTGTGGTGTCTGTGGTCTGCTGGTGTGTGTTTCTCTGTCGAGATCCCATTGCTGCCATTATCTTCAGGAAAGTTAAGTGTCTTCTTTCCCTTTCATTTATTTGTGTATATCTTCCCTGCGTTTTGGTGTTTGGGCCTGAGGGGAGATTACTGTTCATCCAGGTTGGTGGAGGAACAGTTTGTCTCATTCCAGTCACTGGCTTCAGGGTCCTTCAGGGACAGTTAGGGTCCCAGGTTTCCAGTGTATGAACTCGCCTACATTCTAGGCCTGTGCATACTGTTAGTAAGCCAGGACTGGAGTCAGGGTTTCAATAGGAGGTGTCCATCTGCCTTCACTAGTTCCAGGCCTAATCCCTTTTCCTTTCCCCCCTCTTCCTCCTGCGCTTGGTGTGGAATATTCCCCCCACACCAGAGCGTGACATTATAAACTGCCCAAAATCATCATTTTGTCCATTTTTGTGCAGACATGGACCAATTACTGCACTGGCAAGACAGCTACAGGGTCTCTCTTTGGAGGTAGCTGACCTCCGCACGACCATCACCCAGATTCAGAGACCACAGGCTGTTGGTCCCGGGGGTGGTGGTTGCCAGGCCTGTCTGGAGCCTAAAGTCGCTCTCCGATAGATTCTCTGGGGGACGTGATAACTTCATTTTGTTCAGGGAGGCGTTCAAATTGTACTTTAGGCTGCGTCCTCTGGTAACGAGGAACAGAGAGTTGGTTTGGTGATCTCGTTGCTCAAGGGGGATGCACAGTCATGGGCCTTTTCTCTGCCGACCGGATTGCAGTCTCTCCAGTTGGTAGATGAATTTTTCAAGGCATTGGGGCTTATCTATGATGACCCGGATCGCATCTCCCTTGCCGGGACCAAGCTATGTGACCTCCGTCAGGGTGAGCGCTCTGTTGAAATCTATTGCTCTGAGTTTCAGAGGTGGGCTACGGACACTGAATGGAATGATCCGGCTCTCCGTAGTCAGTTTTGTCAAGGATTATCATGAAAGGCTAAAGGACGCTTTGGCCTTTCATGAAACTCCGGTGTCTTTGGAAGCCACTATGACTCTTGCTGTACACATGGATAGATGCCTGAGAGAGAGATCTAGGGGCCCCCACTCTCATAGTGTATTGTCTTCCTATGACACTTTGGGTGAAGATACTCCTGGGTTGATGTCTGGGGACGAACCCATGCAGTTAGGGAGAGCTACTCCTGCTTCCACTTTTAAGCATTCTGGTAATAAAAAGGGAGTGTGTTTTTTTTCTGTGGACAGAAAGGACATTTTATCATGTCCATGCATTCAGTAAAAGAGAAAAAAGGAAAGGGGCATTAAATTCCCATCTCACTCTTGGAGGGGTGGGTGGTGAGACAGAAAATGTGCATTTTTCATCCTGTAGTACCCGTTTTCTCCTGACTGCCGAGGTGGCGCTAGAGTCAAAGGTTGTGAGAATTGAGGTGTTTATCTACAGCGGGGCAGGGGTGAACCTGATCGATGCTCAGTTTGTCCGTATGCATGGATTATCTCTGAATGCATTAGAGAAGGAGATTTCTGTGTTTGCTATTGATTCTGCACCTCTATCTCAGAAGTGTTTGTCTCAGATGGTGCATGATATCAGATTAAGAGTGGGTGAATTTCATCAGAAACTAATTTTGTGTTTTGTGTTGGAAAGTCTTCCTGCTCCTATGGTGCTGGGTTTACCGTGGTTAAGCAAACACAATCCAACCATCGATTGGCATACTAGAGAGATTGTGGATTGGGGTAATTATTGCGTTGACAATTGTCTTAATACATCTTTTTCTGCTTTAACCACTAAGACATTACCCTCTTTTATATCTGATTTCGCTGATGTATTTTCTGAAGGGTGATGCCAGGATTTACCCCCACATCGGAAATACGATTGTCCTATCAATCTTATCCCCGGAGCAAAATTGCCCAAATCTAGGCTGTATAACCTTTCTGGACCTGAGAGAACGGCCATGAAAGAATATATTGCTGAGAGTTTGGCTAAGGGACACATAAGATCTTCCAAATCTCCAGTGACAGCAGGGTTTTTCTTTGTAAAGAAAAAGGACGGAACTCTTAGACCATGTCTGGATTTCCGTGAACTCAATCGAATTACTGTCCGTGATCCTTACCCCCTTCCTTTGATTCCTGATTTGTTTAACCAGATTGTTGATGCCAAGGTGTTCTCCAAGTTGGACTTGGAGAACATATAATCTGGTCAGGATCAAGGAAGGGGATGAATGGAAGATGGCTTTTAACACTCCTGAGGGCCACTTTGAGAACCTGGTCAGGCCTTTAGGGTTGACCAATGCTCCTGCTGTCTTCCAGCATTTTGTTAATGACATCTTTCATTATCTTGACGACATACTAATTTATTCTCCAGATATGGTGACACATCAGGATCACGTTGCAGATCACAGGCGTTGCAGATCTTGAGACAACTAATTGTACGCAAAATTAGAGAAATGTGTTTTTGCTGTACAAGAGGTGCAATTCTTAGGACACCTGCTGTCATCTTCAGGTTTTCGTATGGATCCAGAGAAAGTCCGTGCTATTTTGGACTGGGATCGACCTGAAATTTTGAAGGCTCTTATGCGGTTTTTGGGGTTCACTAACAATTACCAAAAATTTATCAAGAACTATTCGACAATAGTTAAACCCTTAACTGACATGACTAGGAAAGGGACGGATGTCTCAGTGTGGTTTGATGTAGCATTGCGAGCCTTTTCCGCTGTGAAGGAGGGCTTTTCTTCTGCCCCATATTGGTGCAGCCAGATGTGTCACAACCTTTTATTGTGGAGGTTGACGCATCCAAGGTGGGGGTAGGAGCAGTTTTGTCACAGGGTCCGTCACCAGGTAAATGGCACCCATGTGCCTTTTTCTCGAAAAAAAACTCTCTGCTGCGGAGAGAAATTACGATGTGGGTAACAGAGAGTTACGGGCCATTAAGTTGGCTTTTGAGGAATGGCGTCATTGGTTGGAAGGGGCGATTCACCCTATCACAGTATTCACTGATCACAAAAATCTGGCTTACCTGGAGTCGGCTAAACAATTTAACCCGAGGCAGGCCAGATGGTCTTTGTTCTTCACCAGATTCAATTTCATTGTCACGTATCGTCCTGGGATTAAGAATGTCAAGGCGGATGCCTTGTCACGTAGTTTTCCCGGAGGTGGTGATTTTGAAGATCCAAGTCCTATTTTGTCAGAAGGGGTGGTGATGCCCCCCTGGGAAATTGTTTGTTCCATCTGAATTGCGTCATAAGGTGTTTGAGGAACATCACTGTACGGTGCTTGCGGGACACCCTGGGAGTAAATCCACTGTCGAACTCATCTCTCGTAGATTCTGGTGGCCAGGCCTGCGTAAGTGTGTTGAGGACTATGTGTCGGCCTGTAGCGTCTGTGCACACACTAAGGTAACACATACTCGACCTTCTGGACCCCTTCTTCCGTTGCCCATCCCGTCTAGACCATGGATTCATTTGTCTATGGACTTTATCACTGACCTGCCTAATTCATCTGGAAAGACAGTTATTCTGGTGGTAGTTGATCGTTTTAGTAAGTGTCACGGACATTCCTGTGACAGGTATCAGGAGGTCTGCCAGATTGGCAACCCATGGGTTAAGCTGACAGGTTCTCCTTTGATTGTTTGTTGTTGCTGACATTCACCACACCCTCTTATCTTTGTATCTTTGTAATTATCTTTGTCTATTTAGTGTTGGTTCTCTCACCATGTTGTGCGGTTTATATTTTCTGTGGTGTCTGTGGTCGTTTGGTGTGTGTTTCTCTGTGGAGATCCCATTGCTGCCACAATCTTCAGGAAAGCTAAGTGTCTTCCTTCCCTTTTGTTTATTTGTGTATATCTTCCCAGTGTTTTGGTGTTTGGGCCTGAGGGGAGACTACTGTTCGTCCCGGTTGGTGGAGGAATGGTTTGTCTCATTACTGTCACTGGCTTCAGGGTCCTTCAGGGACAGTTAGGGTCCCAGGTTTCCAGCGTATGAACTCGCCTACATTCTAGGCCTGTTTATACTGTTAGAAGGGCAGGATTGGAGTCAGGGATTGTATAGGAGGTGACCATCTGCCTTTACTCTTCCAGGCTTAATCCCATTTCCTTTCATCCCCTCTTCCTCCTGCGCTTGGTGTGGGATATTCCCCTTACACCAGAGCATGACAGTAAGATGGCGCACTTTATTGCTTTACCTGGCCTACCTAATGCTAAAACACTTGCACAAGTGTTTGTTGACAATACTGTGAAACTCCATGGCATTCCCACTGACGTGGTCTTGGATCGTGGGACTCAGTTCGTATCCAGATTCTGGAGGGCCTTCTGTACTCGTCTGGGGGTACAACTGTCCTTCTCTTCGGCTTTTCATCCTCAGTCGAACAGACAGATGGAGCGTACTTATCAGAGTCTGGAGACTTACTTGAGATGTTTTGTCTCTGAGAATCAGGAGGAGTGGTCCTCGTTTTTGTCTCTGGCGGAGTTTGCCATAAACAATCGTAGACAGGAGTCCACTGGCAAGTCGCCGTTTTTTGGGGCATATGGGTTTCACCCGCAGTTTGGCACATTTTCTGGTTCAGATACTTCTGGTATCCCTGAGGAAGAACGTTTTTCGTCATCATTGTCATCTATATGGTGGAAAATTCAAAATAACTTGATAAATATGGGCAACAAGTACAAACGTGTGGCTGACAGGAATATGAATGGTCCGGACCTAAGAGTGGGTGATTCTGTGTGGCTGTCCACAAGA
Source organism: Rhinella marina (assembly GCA_900303285.1). Lineage (NCBI taxonomy): Eukaryota > Metazoa > Chordata > Amphibia > Anura > Bufonidae > Rhinella > Rhinella marina. The sequence continues at coordinate 72,678 of ONZH01024882.1, read as the reverse complement.
AACATTAAGTTGAAAGTTCCATCTTGGAAGTTGGGTCCAAGATTTATTGGTCCATATAAGATCACTGCCATTATTAATCCTGTAGCATTTCGTCTTTAACTTCCTCAGGCCCTGAAAATTCATAATGTGTTTCACAGATCTTTGTTGAAGAGATATGTTGAACCATTGGAGCCATCTACCTTGCCACCCGCGCCTCTCATGGTAGACGGCAGTTTGGAATTCCAAATCGCCAAGATTATTGACTCTCGAGTTTTCCATAGATCTCTTCAGTATCTTGTTCACTGGAAGGGTTATGGACCAGAGGAGAAGACGTGGTACCGACATCTGACGTGAATGCCAGTCGTTTGGTGAAAGCTTTTCACCGGTCTCATCCAGATAAGGTTGGTCCTGGGTGTCCGGAGGCCACCCGTAGAAGGGGGGGTACTGTCACGGACATTCCTGTGACAGGTATCAGGAGGTCTGTCAGATTGGCAACCCGTGGGTTAAACTGACAGGTTCTCTTTTGATTGTTTTGTTGCTGGCATTCACCACACCCTCCCCCTTCAGGTGTAGGTGTTTTATCAATTATCTTTGTCTATTTAGTGTTGCTTCTCCCACCATGCTGTGCGGTTTATACTTTCTGTGGTGTCTGTGGTCTGCTGGTGTGTGTTTCTCTGTGGAGATCCCATTGCTGCCATTATCTTCAGGAAAGTTAAGTGTCTTCTTTCCCTTTCGTTTATTTGTGTATATCTTCCCTGTGTTTTGGTGTTTGGGCCTGAGGGGAGACTACTGTTCGTCCCGGTTGGTGGAGGAACAGTTTGTCTCATTCCAGTCACTGGCTTCAGGGTCCTTCAGGGACAGTTAGGGTCCCAGGTTTCCAGCGTATGAACTCGCCTACATTCTAGGCCTGTTCATACTGTTAGTAAGCCAGGACTGGAGTCAGGGTTTCAATAGGAGGTGACCATCTGCCTTCACTAGTTCCAGGCCTAATCCCATTTCCTTTCCCCCCTCTTCCTCCTGCGCTTGGTGTGGAATATTCCCCCCACACCAGAGCGTGACATATACATACTAGCACTGCAGGGGACATTAACAGGAAAGGGGTCATTAAAATACAGGCCAGACCAGTAAAGAGGGCATTCTAGTACAGGGAAAATTATAATACAGGGGACATTATAATACAGACCTACAGAAGATATTACACATATGGGCACTACAGGGAGCATATTATAACTACAAGGGGCACTGCACTGGGGCTTTATAAATCCCAGGACTACTACAAGGAACAATATACATACAGGGGCCACTATAAGGGGCTTTATTACTACTAGGGGCTGTATAGGGGGCCTTATAGGGGGCCTTATTTCTGGGCCTTAATACAGGGGGCATTATAATACAGAACTACAGGAGATATTACACATATGGGCACTACAGGGAGCATATTATAACTATAAGGGGCACTGCACTGGGGCTTTATTAATCCCGGGGCGGATGAGAGCGAATGATGAAATGAGGAACCTAAGATGTCTCTGTGGTAAAAAAAAGTTGTTATGGTGGTCTGATCTCTGAATGTAGAAGACAAGCAGGGACTCACAGCATCAGGCATTAGTGCTGATTCTTCTGCAGTGAAGTGGACTACAAATCCCATGAGCACTTGCTCTTCCCTGCAGCCAATAGCAGGGAGACCAGGGGGAAAGGCTTAGGAAGAAGAACAGTAGCCATCTTAGAGACAGCAGCATGGCTAGGTGATGGAGAGACTGAGAGATCTCCACAGACAGAAGTGTGCCCTGTTTCTGTACAGACAGCACAGCTCAGATATCTCCTGTGTTTCCTGTATGAGATGAGAAAGCTCATCTCCTGCATTAACCCTACTGCACAGTCCTGATCAGCCCAGTGTAAGAAGGGAAAGTTCAGCTGCTGCATTTCCACTACAGCCAAGCCTGCATCCCAGAAGGATCTTGCCAATGACTCCTCTGCCAACCAAACTTCTGAATGCTGCAGCCACCAGCTGGTTCCCAGACAATTGTAAGGGCACCAACATTAGCGGGTCAACATTTTCTGCAACTGGGTCCCAACGTTCGGATTAGGTTAATTACTAGATTGTAGGGTATAGTAATCTGAGTGCTATGAGTAGATAGACAATATGCACTTTCCAGCTATCTTCCAAAGGAGAGTATGTACAGTATGATCACCATCTTTGCTTACTGTTACAGATAGCCCACCCTTCACCAGGAGTTTTTTTTTTAGACAGGATTGCAATCTGTTCTTTATTTTCTTCACCATTGTTCACCCTTTCTCAAATAAATCTGTTGATCAGTTAACTTCTTCCTGGGTGAGTGTGTACTGAGCTGAGCAGGAGTTTCCCAAGTAGGGCCATGGCAGAAGAGAAAGACCCTCCTGCTATCCTTTAGAGTTCCAAGCAAGATTTGCCTAGATGAGGGCTGCCCAAAGGAGTGTTAAAGTGGAGGCACTGCTGAGCTCGACAGAGACAGACGGCATGGAAACACAGAGGGAAGTGCAAAACATAGTTTTGCAATGTGTGGTGAACTCCTCAATGTGTCTGATGGTGACATACTGCAGATTGTGAATGAGCTTAATGGGATTGTCCACCTTAAATGAAGAGGGGGAGAAAGTGTCAGCTACACTAATAGTGACAGAAAGGGTTTACAGAGAGAATACTTCCTATCTGTTATAGCTGTGCCCACAGAACATGGACAGAAGTGGCAGATCATATGGCCTGAAGCAACCTAGCCTCTGGATCCATGCATTCAAGATAGGAGGCCCAGTAGGTATTTACCTCCTACTCCACCTTATGCCAAGTCAGAGGAGACCTATGCTACTGCTGATTTACTTATCGCAACCATTGAAAAGCTAGTCAGTTTGCAAAGATGCTGCCTGGAGGAAGCTATCGCCGTCTGAGTATTTTCGCAGGTGTCACCCCTACCACAGCAGGAGAAGAAGGATACGGCACATGGAGAGATGTTGCCTTGCAGTATCTAGAAGAGCGGCAGTGTACTGATTCTGTGAGGAAGCAGAGAATAGTGGAGAGTTTGAAGGGTCCAGCTATGGAAGTGGTCCAGGCTGCATGGCGGAGTAAGCTCCAAGCAACTTCCCAAGACTATATGGCTGCACTTGAGGATGCTTTTGGGTCCCCAGAGGACCTGCTCTATAAGCTCTGTACTACCTATCAAGATCCTGGAGAGAAGATGTCTATCTGTACAGATTAGACAAATTGGTTCACAGAGGGATTAGCCCTGGAGAAGATGACCAGTGCCACTTTTATCAAGTACTACATGCTGCTCTGACTCATGATCCTATTGCTCAAAGACTGAGGTGCTGTGATAAAGAGAAGATCTCCTTTCCTTACCTCAACTACTTAATGAAGTGCGACAAGAGGAAGCTACTATGTTAGCCAGGGAGCTAAAATCCACAAGAGTGGCTGCTGTTGCTCTAGAGTCTAAGTCACAGTGTTGAGAGGAGGAGCTTCTGAAAATCATTGAGAAGCAGAGGAGCATATTTCACACCTCAATCCATTTCACACCTCAGGCCCCTTTTTACCGACCAGCCGACCACCCCCACAGAATAATCTTCTTGTTCAGCTTTCTCCATTTAGTCTCTGGTCCGTTGAGGAAGGGATTACTTAGCATTCTCCTGAGTAATCTGGCAAAACAGGGGTGGAAAGGCTTCCGCTGAAACCCCTGAGTATCTGACACAGCCAGATTCGGTGACACATGGCTTTTTCTTCAGGGGCTGGGAGCTCTATCCATGCCTCATCTTTATCATACAATAGGGGCTGATGCAGATTGGATACGGTGTCAGTATCGATGTTGGTGGATCCTAGACGGTACTTCAAGCTGAAATCATACACCACCAGAGAGGCAAGCCACCAGTGTCCAGTAGCATCCAGCTTGGATGTGCATCTCACATAGGTCAGGGATTATTGTCAGTATAGACTTCAAAATGCACCCCATAGAGGTAATTGTGCACATTGTCCACTACTGCCCACTTCAACACTAGGAACTCCAGCTTGTGCGCTGGATAGTTGCGCTCACATGGCTCTGGGAAGGCAGGGAGTGAAAAAAAAAAGCTAAAATGGAAAATCTCTGGGGGTTAGAAGGGGTTAAACTAGGCTCTGAGGAGAAAAAAAAGAGAACTTTGAGAAGCATACCAGTGTTAAAGGGGTTGTCTCACTTTAGCAAATGACATTGATCATGTAGACAAAGTTAGTACAAGGTTACTATATTCCGCATCGCTTTACAGACTTTATAATGTATTGTTATTGTCCATATTATCATATCAAGCCAGCAAACGAGGCAATATGGACAATCACAATACATTAGTAAGTGCCTTGTATTAAAGTAGAACTCCCGCAAAAAGTTTGACTGTATTTGTGAGCTATCCACTTCTGATTGTAGCTGTGTCATGTGACCAATGCTCTGATCTCCAACTGGCACAGGACAGGAAGCCAGTTACTTCTCTATTCATTCCTATGAGACTGAGAGTGAGGCTCCCATAAGAATACATATAGAAACAGACTTCCTGTCCGCACATAAGATGCTGTGTCAGTTGGACCGTCTGATTGCTGGTCACATGACACAGCTGAGGATCAGAAGGGAGGGGATAGCTCATTAATACAGCCACTGGTAAGAAATGACATTCACTACAGATTACAATATGTACCTTTCTAGCAGGTCAGAGAATAACATTTTGTGCGGGAGTTCTTCTTTAACTTTCTCTACATGATAAAGAGGTGGTGCAAGCAACAACAGAGATTTATGGAGTAACTTGTCCAGGGAATAAGGCTTCGGGGAGTGGACTTGCTTTGTAGGCAGACTGAGAATCTGCTAAGGACTACATCCCACAGTGGAATCGTGCTGCATTGTAAATACAGAATTCAATTGAAAGAAATTGAGAGTGAGAAAGTGCAGAAAGCAGCAAGAGAAGTTTTGCACCCTTATGTCTGGATGCTTGAGCTTCACAGAAAAATAGAGATGCAGGAAGATTAACTCAGAGGGAAAACAGCTTGGCCTGTTTACTACTTTCTCAGCTGGTGAAACAGTAAGACCTGTGGAAACTGCAAAACTGTATAAGATCTGCTGGTGACAACCACTGTGAGTACTGTATTGGAAATTTATTTGCCAGTAAAAGTATTGTTCTACTGTTAAGCCAGCCTCACCATTGCCTCACACCTTAGAGAACCATGCCTTGTACCTCAGAATTTATCTACAGCAAGGGCACTTAACCTAACACCAATCAGGAGAGTCTCAAAGCCACAGAGTGCCTCAAAGGGAACATAAGGTGTGTCCTTCCCTTCACTGCATGGCCCCAGGGAGTGCCAGAGTGAGGACCACCACTGTGAGTAACCACAACCACCATGATTGTTACCATCATTCCTCTCACCTCTCCTGGGCTTGCTGCACATTGACTGTTTACTCTCTAAAAACTCCATAAAAATAGAATACAAAAAGAGGAAAGACAGTTAAAAACTCAAACTGTCTTGTATTTGGTATAAAGTAACATAGTGAAAACATGTGAGTGGCGTTCATTTGCTCATGAAAAGCCTTAGGCCCCATTCACACAACCGTATTGAATGGGGCCGTATCTATCCACAAAATTGCGGAATAGATGCGGCCCCATTCACCTCTATGGGGCCGGGAGCCGCGGCCCGGAGCTAGCTAGCCGTGCGCATGGACAAGTATAGGCATTTTCAATGGGGCCGCCTGGCGTGTGTTCCAAGCGCTGCGGAGCACTCGCCGGGCTGCCCCCGTATATTTGCGGGTCCGCAATAATGCGGACCCGCGAATATACGTTCGTGTGAATGGGGCCTTATTCACACAGTATTTGGTCAGTGATTTCCATCAGTGATTGTGAGGGAAAACCAGGCGTGGGTGAAACACACAGAACATATGCAAATCTTTCCATTATATCTTATCTCTGTGTAGGCTTCACTCCTGGTTTTGGCTAACAAACACTAATGGAAATCACTGGCCAAACACTGACACGTGAACTCGCCCTAACTCCAGAACTAGTCTGCCATAGACGTTCAATAGCTGTTGGTCAACAGCAATCTCGGGGTCCTCCAGCCACAACTCTCCCCGCTACGTTCTAGGTGGGACCCGCACCTATCAGACAATGGGAGCATATCGTAGCGATATGCCCCCATTGTGTGTGATGGGAATACCCCTTTAAGTTGATTTTTTTCTCATGGCAAATCACAACTGTTGACATAATCAATCAGTCCTGTTCAGTCAAATTTCTTTCTGACTTTTTTTGAGACCAAAATAATGTTGTTTATTTCTCAAACACGTACAAGTGTAACAAAGGAACATCTAAATTCCATATTTTACCATCACTTACATTGATGGAGCAACTTTTTCCAATGATCATTTGGATCAGGTAAAGAACAGAACCATTAAGGGCAGAAGTATGACACGTAAATTTAGCTTTATATACGGTACCTATCCCTAACATTTTGAAATTATAAGACTGTGACTGCTCTGTTATTTGTAAATGATTACTAAAACATTTGTACCTACAGGATTTTAGATATAAATCTGGCCCTAGGCCAGTATGCACTGTATAAACAGTTTAGTCTCCTGTGACACGTGAGAATGAAACTTACTTCACTAACAAACTACACAAGCTGCTTCCACTGACAATAGGTATCAGGTCTGTGAAACATGTATAGCCTATTTCAAATTCAGATCAGATACAAAGCTGGCCTGGTGATAAAGGAAGGATTGCTAATTTGCTTTTCTATCCACTTCTGTGTTTCAAAACTGCAAAAAAAAAACAACAAAAAAACATAAAAACTGCAACCTAAGTTTTATTTAGACTTGTTGCTTGTTAGTCAGCAGTTAGTTTGCCGCTGGACTTCTCTGGATGAGCATTTTCGAACACTTGGAGTCATTAGTCCAAAACTAAATGCACATGAGGTAAACATTTGAATATTTTTTTTTTTTTTTGGGCACTTCAATACTAAACCATCTTCTATAACCCTTTAAAAGGGACTTGTCACATGTACTAAGCTGCTGTCAATTAGGGCAGCATAGTGTAGCCACAGACCTGGTGATTTCAGCTGTCTGTTACTTCTGTGCTGGCACTAGGGCTGCATCACTCACCTAACTTGTGCCTGGTGCCCCATGCTGCAGCTTGACTGCTAGGTCTCTTTTTGTGCATGCATTAATGACTATTCATTGAACCTCTATCTACAGCACTGCCAGGGCTAATTTCCTTTTTTGCTTTGTGTTCAGCTGTTTCACCAATAAGCTTATCATTCCTCCTATATATGCTGGGCTGTTTTTTCCACCCCTTGACTAAGCAATCCTTTAGATTTCTTTTGGTTTCACGTGCTTGCTAGGCCATGCAAAAGAGATATATTCCATTTGTCTGTCTGTGTACTGACTTCTGTCTATTTACTAGATCCTGATTTTCAGATGCCTGATCTGACCTGCGCACCATACTGACCGTAAGCTTTCTGCCCTGACCTCTCGACTGTTTTACGGATTTGCATATATGCTGCTTGCCATGACAACTGCCTGTTTGCCCACTACATATATTGTCTGATAACTCAGTGCTTGGCACCTGTGTCTCGGACTACATTGGGTCAGCAGTGAACCACACCAGGTATCGGCCTGGTGCCTCCCCTAGGTTTGGCATGTCAGTATGATAAAGGTACTGACTGCCAGCTCAAAAGCAACACACAGCTGAATTCAGCGGGTCGGTCATTGTACTAAGCAACCATAAAAAATGACTTCATGGCTTGGCTTACATTAAGCATGCAGTTATGTCAAGGTTACTCTTGTAGGCACAGAAATTGCAGCAAAAGTATAGCACCGGTTGTATCTAGATGGTTAGACAGAGATAGAGAGCTCCCTCTGTTGCCTTTGGCCCCACACAAATGCCAATGCAGGATGATGAGTTGCAGGGCAGTTTCTAGGGAATTTTACCAACAGGGCGAACATTAAAAAAGTGCCCCCCCAATCAAATAACACTGACCTAAACAATGTTGCATAGCATGCACAGCTCAGTAGCCACAACAATGAACAGGCTCAGATGACCACCCTCATGCTCAGATGACCACCTTCATGCTTAGATGACCGCCCCATGCTCAGATGACCGGCCCATGCTCAGATCACCGCCCCATGCCCAGATCACCCCCTCATGCTCAGATCATCCCCTCATGCTCAGATCACCCGCTCATGCTCAGATCACCCCCTCATGCTCAGATCACCCCCTCATGCTCAGATCACCCCCTCATGCTCAGATAACTCCCCTCATGCTCAGATAACTCCCCTCAGGCTCAGATAACCCCCTCATGCTCAGATCACTGCCCATGCTAAGATGACACCCTCATGCTCAGATGATCGCCCACACTCAGACGACGGTCGGTCCATGTTCAGATGAGACCACCCCCCCATTCCGAGATCATGTGGGGGGGGGGGTGATTTGACATGGGGAGATCTGATCATGAAGTGCCTGATTTTTAATGTGTGAGGTGAGCACTGAGGGGGGTTATGGGGGTTATTTTGATGGGGTCTGATGAGGATTTGGGGATCTTATCATACTAACCCCCCTCCATGATCAGTATTTTAATAACAAAAAAAAAAAAAAACTCCCTCCTCCAGGCATTTACCTTGCCCACAGAGGACCTTGGCGCTTTCTCCTCAGTCACGTCATAATTGAAAGCGCAGCTGGGAGGAGCCAGGAAGGAAAGCTGGCCTCCCCTGCGATCCCCTGCCACTGCCAGTCGGAGGTAAATTAAAGCAGACGCAGCGCTTCCCTGCCAGCCGGCTGAGCCGGAGAGGTAATGTGATTAGCAGAGGCGTAGCTAGAGTTTCACGGGGGGGGGCGAAACATACTTGAGTGGGCCCCCCACTTAGTGGCTTCCTAAATGCACGTTTCCAACTTCACAAGCACATACTACTAGTTGTACTGTTAAGTACAGTACAATAGACTTGCTACATACCCTAGTCTAAATACTCTACCACATAATGCAGTAAAATATAGGAGTAATAGGAGTAAATAACAAGGGGACTCCTACGTTAAAGGAAACCTGTCCCCAGTTTTTACATCACTAAACAGTCCCCTGCCCCATCAGACCTCAGAACAGCTTAATGTGCCCCCATCAGACCTCAGATCAGCGTATTGTGCCCCCATCAGACCTCAGATCAGCGTATTGTGCCCCCATCAGACCTCAGATCAGCGTATTGTGCCGCCATCAGACCTCAGATCAGCAGAATGTGCCCCCATCAGACCTCAGATCAGCAGAATGTGCCCCCATCAGACCTCAGATCAGCAGAATGTGCCCCCATCAGACCTCAGATCAGCAGAATGTGCCCCCATCAGACCTCAGATCAGCGTATTGTGCCCCCATCAGACCTCAGATCAGCGTATTGTGCCGCCATCAGACCTCAGATCAGCAGAATGTGCCCCCATCAGACCTCAGATCAGCAGAATGTGCCCCCATCAGACCTCAGATCAGCAGAATGTGCCCCCATCAGACCTCAGATCAGCAGAATGTGCCCCCATCAGACCTCAGATCAGCGTATTGTGCCCCCATCAGACCTCAGATCAGCGTATTGTGCCGCCATCAGACCTCAGATCAGCAGAATGTGCCCCCATCAGACCTCAGATCAGCAGAATGTGCCCCCATCAGACCTCAGATCAGCAGAATGTGCCCCCATCAGACCTCAGATCAGCCCACCCAGCCACATAAGGTAAATTTTTAGACTTGCCGGCCATGACGCCCGCCGCACCCGCGAGCGGGCGTCATGTGCCCGCATCGCCCCAGCGCCGTACATGTACGGCGCTGGGCGCGAAGGGGTTAACAGTCCTGTGGGGCTAAATGTTAAAACAAGCTGGATTCATTTTTTCATCACTTTATACACTGTTCGTTTCTATGGATACGACCAGCAATCCAGCAGCAGTGGCCATGTTTGCACACTATAGAAAAAAGAACTAGCCTATGTGCAGCCCCACGGTCCAAACCACCAGAGAGGTTGGTGCTTTTTCCTGCAGTGTGGTTGTAACCATGGAAACAAGCAGTGTATAATGTGATAGAAAAATAAATTCAGCCAGCAAAGGAAGCAATATGGATAATAACAATAAATTAGTGACTTGTATTCACTTCCTCTACATAATAAATGCCATTTGCTGATGTGACACTAAATAGTAAATAGTCACAAAATTTTCACACAACTTTGCATAAATAAATATTAGAGATGAATATAAGGAGAAGTGAGTTGCAATAGGAGAGACACGGAGACAGAGGCTGGGGCAGCTAATAGAAGTTGTTATATCTCACCCCAATTCAAATCATTATTATTCAGTACTTCTCAATAATGTCCTACACGGTGATTCTGAGTAAGATACGGTATCTTCGAAAAGTCTTCAGACTCTTTCAAGTTTTTCACATTTTGCTATTTTCCTGCCTTGTATTAAATAAAATAAAATCTCCCCCATCAATCTGCACTTAATATCTAATAATGAGAAAGTGAAAAGCTAATTTTAGAAATATTTGCAAATGGATTAAAAATGAAAAACTAAAATTAAAATTTTGCATGGACATAAGCATTCCTTTGCTACACTTGAAGTTTAGCACAAAATGTTAGTAACGTCAAAGGGCCTGAAGATGTTCAGAACACACTGTAAGGACTCATGCACACGAACGTATGTATTTCGGCGAAAAATGGATCCGCAAGAAAACTGATGACGTCCGTGTGCATTCCGTATTTCGTGGAATGGAACAGCTGGCCCCTAATAGTAATGCGGACAATAATAGGACATGTTCTATTTTTTTGCGGAACACAAATAAGGACATACAAAAACGGAATTCACGCTTTTTTTTTGTGAACCCATTGAAATCAATGGTTCCACATACAGTCCGCAAAAAAACAGAACGGACATGGAAGGAAAATACGTTTATGTGCATGAGCCCTAATAGTGTACATCGTATTGGAGCAGCTAGTCTACAGCCACTAGTTCAGGGTGAAGTGAGAATTAGATATGGAGCTTGCAGAGGGGAAAAATGGTTAAACAGGCAGGATACAAGTCATATAATCACTCCTTAGGCGTTATGTCTAACTTGTATGAAATTTTCTTGGAGAAACAAATATATATTCCTCATCATGAAACAGTCAGGGCCGTATTTAGGGTTCATGCTGCCCTAGGCACTCCCTGTGATGACGCCCCCCCCCCAACGTGACCCATTCCCCCACGCCCCCAAATAGTAGCCTCTCCTCAGCCCCCCACCCCATAGTAGCCCCCTCACCCCACAGTAGCATAGTAGCCTCTCCTCAGTCCCCCCCACCCCATAGTAGCCTCCTCCCCCCACAGTAGCATAGTAGCCTCTCCTTAGAACCCCCCACCCCATAGTAGCCTCGGAACCCCCACCCCCCATAGTAGCCTCTTCTCACCCCCCACCTCATAGTAGCCTCTCCTCGTTACCCCACCCCCACAGTAGCCTCTTCTCACCCCTCCACCTCATAGTAGCCTCTCCTCGTTACCCCACCCCCTATAGTAGCCTCTTCTCACCCCCCACCTCATAGTAGCCTCTCCTCGTTACCCCACCCCCGTAGTAGCCCCCTCACCCCCCATAGTAGCCTCCCCCCCCACAGTAGCATAGTAGTCTCTCCTCAGTAGCCCCCCAACCCCATAGTAGCCTTGTTACCCCACCTCCCATAGTAGCCTCCTCCTGGACTTATTACAGTGACCTATCCTCCCCCCCAACCCCCTGGATACTGAAAATGGTCCTCTGCCAAGCCAATTAACCCCCGCCCAACTACCCCACCATCCCCATACACCCAACTACCCTCAGTCTGTACCCCCCCCCCACCTGCCGCTGGTGCACCTAGCTTTTCTGATGCCCAAGGCAAATATTGAAACGCCCCCCCCATGCCAAATTCTCAACCTAATCCCTTCCCTCCAGTCCTACTGTTAAAGGGGTTGTCCTCTTTTTACTACTAATGACCTATCCTCACTATAGGTCATCAATATCAGATCGGCTGGGGTCCTCCGGCACCCTGACGATCAGCTGTTTAAAGAGAGAGCAGAGCTCATATGAGAGCTGCTTTCTCTGCTCTGTTCAAAAAAAAAAAAAAAAAGACAACCCCTTCAAAGACAGACTTGGAAAACATTTCATACAGCACTACACAGCATACAGGGTCATACAGCGCCACATATGTACCTCTTACATCCAGTGACTTCTCTTCTCTGATGACGTTTTCTTTCCTCTTCTTCTGTCAGACCAGACCACCATGGTGACTTCTTTCAGCCATGCCTTGTCTCTGAAGAGTTCAACAAACAGACATCTTACTTTCCTACTTTTCCATCATCCTCTCACCTTCTCCACATCTCACCCTACCCGCCCCCATAATATACTACAGAAACAGCCCCCCTGAAAATACTGGCACCACACAGAAAAACAGTACCCCCCTTACCTTTCAGATCAGATCCCCATATCAAACCCCAGATGAGACCCCCCATCTCCAGATCCCTATTAGACCTCCAAACTCCCATATCAGACCCTCATTAGACCCCCAGACCCCCTATCAGACCCTCATTAGGCCTCCAGACCCCCAATCAGACCCTCATTAGACCCCAGACCCCCTATCTGAACCCTCTAGACCCTAGTCAGACCCTTCAGGCCCCTAATCAGACCTCCTTCAGACCCCTAATTAGATCCCCAATCATACCCCCCCTTCTGGCCCCATATCATACTCTTGTGGCCCCATATAGAACTCTCCTTCTGGGGCCCATGTCAGACCCCCCCCTTCTGGCCCCATGTCAGAACCCCTTTTCTGGCCCCCATTTTAGACCCCCCTTTCTGGTCCCCATTTCTGTCCACCATTTTAGATCCCCCCATTCTGTCCCACCATTTCAAGATCCCCCATTCTGTCCCACCATTTCAGATCCCCCCCCAATTCTGTCCTAACCATTTCAGACCCCCCCATTGTGTCCCACCATTTCAGATCCCCCCCATTCTGTCCCACCATTTCAGACCCCCCCATTCTGTTCCACCATTCAGATCCCCCCCATTCTGTCCCACCATTTCAGATCCCCCCATTCTGTCCCACCATTTCAGATCCCCCCATTCTGTCCCAGCATTTCAGATCCCCCCCATTCTGTCCCAGCATTTTAGATCCCCCCCATTCTGTCCCATCCCCCATTTCCCATTTCAGACCCCCCCATTCTGTCCCACCATTTCAGACCCCCCATTCTGTCCCACCATTTCAGACCCCCCAATCTGTCCCACCATTTCAGACCCCCCCCATTCTGTCCCACCATTTCAGACCCCCCCCCATTGTGTCCCACCATTTCAGATCCCCCCCCATTGTGTCCCACCATTTCAGATCCCCCCATTCTGTTGCCACTTTTCAGATCCCCCATTCTGTCCAGATCCCTTTTTGGCCCCCACTTCAGACCTCAGATCAGACAAGAAAAAAAAAAACAACTTACCTCTGGTCCTGGCTGTGTCCCCACTCTCTCCTCTTCCAGGGGCCCGCGCTGAAGTCACCTGACCTCCTGCAGCGTCAGGTCAGAGGGCGCTCTGTACGTCCTGACGCTGCAGGCAGTCAGGACACAGCAGCGTCGGCAAGCAGGAGGAGGGGTAAGTACTTACAGCGCTACCAGCGCTTCACTCCCCCTTCTCCTGCAGGCTAGTGAGCGCTTCCATCATGGAAGCGCTCGCTAGTATTCCCATTATAAGAAAGATTTACCACAGCACCCGACAGCACCCCCCGGGAAAAAAAAAAAAAAGCCAGGATGGTTTTACAATTTTTTTTTTTTTTTACAAGATCATTATAGATTAACCCGGCGGGGTGCCGCCCCCCGCAACCAGCCGCCCTAGGCACCGTGCCCCCGGTGCCTAGTTGGTAATACGGCCCTGGAAACAGTTACTAAAATTGCTCGTTTATGCACTTAATTATGTCTGTTTACTTACTACATGAACATGAGACTGAAAAAATTTATGTCAGAATAGTAATGTCACAATCAGCACCAGGGGCAGATTGGCCATAGAGCTTACAGGGAAATTCCCGGTGGCCGATGCCCAGGGGGCCGCCTGGTCCCTCCTCACGGCTGGCCACTGACGTTTCTGGGGATGTATTTTGTACTGCTGGCCCTGCCTTCCATCAATTTGGACCCGACTACAAATCAGGGCCACTTTTAGTATTTTTTCCAGGGCCACTTTAAGTTCCCAGTCCGCCCCTGATCAGCACACATGCAACATGACAGGACATGAGGGCCAGTCTGCCATTCAGAGCACCTGTTACCATGGATGTGACTGTAAGGTGGAACTCTGCTTCCACACTCACCTAATGCATTAATGCAAGGAGTGAAGTGACCTCCAAACATGTCCACACATGTAATGCCCCGGTTACAAACACACAACGCACACAGAACCACACTGCGTTCTAGCATACGACAAGTAAACCTCTAGCACCCTGGCCTTTAATAGAAACATAGAGTGTGTGGGAACGTTTAATGCAGCAAGGAACAACTTACTAAATTTAAGATTTAATATACAAAAAGGTACGGTGCTAAAAGGCTTCATGGGCACTCGCTGAGGAATCCCTTCTATACTCTAGTCTCTGAAGGTATTTTTGTATATCATATCTTTTTATAGACCTCTTTAAAACTGCAATTCATGGGCATTTATGAAATACATTTCTGTGTTGTATTATGGTTTATGTAAAAGATTGGTTAAAGCTTACAGTAAATATAATAAGGCCATTGCGTTACCGGTGCGTCTTTTTTTTTTTTGTTTATGCAGCTGTCTTAGGGCCCATTCACACGACCGTGTGAATGGGGCCGCATCTATTCCGCAATTTTGGCTATGGGCTACGTGCGATCTTGCCGAGCCGCGGCTCCGCAAGAAAATATAGAACACTTCCTATACTTGTCAGTATAATGCTATGTGACCCCGTCAGTGCCGGGAGTTCAGGCCAGGGGCTGGGATGCGGAAGATGTGCGTCTCACACGCTCGTCTGCAAGGGGGCTAACAGTTAATTTTTCCCAAATAGATGAAATCGTTAGTTGAGATTGACACATATTTTATTTTTTTTGTCAGGTGTTTCTATGGCATAAGTACAGTTATAAGGAATTCATGAATTTTTTTAACTTTTATTGACAAATACATTCATTTTATGCAAAGAATCAATATTTCCAGTGTTGACCCTTCTTTTTCAAAAGTTTTGCAATTCACCCTGGCATGCTGGATATCAGCTTCTGGGCCAAATCCTGACTGATAACAATCCATGCTTGCCTAATCAGTGCATGTAGTTTATCACAATATCTGAGTTTTTGTTTACCCACCCACTTTTTGAGGACTGAGCACAGATTCTCAATGGGATTAAAATCTGGGTAGTTTCCTGCTCATGGGCCCAAAATTTCAATATTTGTTCACCAAGCCACTAAGTTATCACTTTTGCCTTGTGACATGTTGGGAGAAGTTACTCTTGGAGGATGTTTTGACATCATTCTTTATTCATGGCAGTGTTCTTAGGCAAAATTGTAAGCCCACTCCCATGAGATGCAACCTAACACATGAATGGTCCCAGGCATTCTCCACAGCCATTGGACTTCTCTCCTTGAAGTTCCTGATGATCTGATAAAAGGTGAATGCCATAACAGAAACAAATCAAAATGGCCCATCAAAAAAAAAAAAAAGAAAAAAAAAAGTGGTCAAAAAGTCATACACACTCCAAAATGCCATCAATAAAAATTATAGATTGACAACAAATGAGCTTTCCTACTCATCTTTTTGTTCAAAGTTTCTTGTAAATGTTCAAATACAAGAAAAACTATAAAAATGTAGTGTTGCCCTAATCATACTGACCTGATGGAGGAAGTTAACAGGTCAATTTTACCTCATAGAGAACATTTTATAAATGAAACATATAAAACTACGGTGGAATTGCATTTTTTAAATCCAATTCCATCCCCATTTTTTTCTGCTTCCCACTACAACATATGCACAATTAAACGGTGCCATTAGAAAATATAATTTGTCCAACAAACACAAGCCCTCAAACAGCTATGTGATCAGTAAAACAAAAAGCTTTGGCTCCAGGAAGGCAGGGAGTGAAAAATGAAAACACTAAAACAGAAAATCGCAGGATTTGAAGGACTTAAAGCAACCAGTCTGCTTCTCTAATTCAGTCAGAATAACAGAGTGATATCAGCTACCTTGTCCTCATTAACACTTTCCCCTGAACTAACAAGAAGATCACTGAAATTAATCTAGCATGTTATTTTGTGGCAGGGCTGAAATACAGTGGAAATTAGGTTTCTATCATTAAAGGGAGTCTTTCACCTGTTTTTCACCAATATAATTATGAGCACTGCCCCACAGAAGATTGCAGACACATCCCAGACATACCTGTGTGCACTGTGTGTCTGTATTACATGTCCAGGAAAAAACTTTTATTCTGCAGGAAAACAGCTCCCAAGTGCCCAGCTCTGCTGCTGCAAGTGCCCAAAGCAAACCAGGCGGAAGAGGGGACAGCTGCTTTAGCTGCTCATATCTTGGGATTGGTAGCAGACAGAAAAATGGTTCTGGCCTTCTTTGAAAGCTGGCATTTCAAGCTTTTCAAAAACAGCATGCTATCCCGTATATCAGAACGTATAGCTGTCAGGATTCGGGGGCGCTGCAGCCCTCCAGCGGATGTTGGGCGGGTGCGGGCGTTCCCGTGTCCTGACGCTATGCGGCGCTCATCCCGTGTGCAAGCCAGAAAATCCTCTTATAACACTTAGGTTCCTATAGGGTTAAAGGTTTGGCTAGTTTTGCTAGTTTTACTGGCAGGCGTCCCTACCAGTAATTTTGGTCCATTCAAGGGTGTGGCTGGGATCCCTGCTCCTATCACGCCTTGGGGCTGGGACTCTAGCCACTATTTAGTTTCACACTCACCATTCATCTGTGCCTGCTATAGAGCCTTGTGCCTAAGCTAGCTACTCTGTGTTTATCCGGTATTCCAGTGACTCTGTACCTTTTTCCCTGGTTTCTGTTACTGTTACCTACCTTTTGTGTTATCCTCTGTTTATTCCTTGCTTGGTTCCGTTACCTTTTACCCCTTCAGTTCCTGACCTGTTTAGGGTTGTTCCTGCTTGTGTTTTATTTTTGTTGTTTGTCTCGTGTTCCACTTTCTTCAGTGTAATTGCAGTCTTCGGTTGGGGCCAGCCTGTTAAGGAGCCGGGTTCCCCCAAAAGGCAGGGACAGTGGTTTGGGAGGAGTGTCAGGGCCTCACTTTGTGTGTGTCATTTGTGTCCCCCTGACCCACGCCTCACAATAGCTGTTAGAAATCGAGTTAGGAGAGAAAGTCGTTTTTAGTTTCACTTTCAGCTGGGCACTTGGGAGCTGTTTTCCTGCAGAATAAAAGTGTTTTTTCTGAACATGTAATACAGACACAGAGTACACGCAGGTATGTCTGGGATGTGTCTGCAATCTTCTGTGGGGAACTCCTGTTAGTGAAAACAGGTGAAAGACTCCCTTTAAGTTAATTTTCATGGAAAGGAATGACTTTGCAATGAATTGCAATTCATCGGATCACTCTTCACATCAATCAAGACTTAATGCATATTGCCACAATAAAAACTGAAGCAGCAAATTTTGTGAAAAGCAAAGTTTGTCTGTTTCAAAACTTTTGTCCAAGACTGTAGGAACCTGGGAGACACACAGACACCACCAATGACTTGACCATGTAAAACACCAAATCCCCCAACTCTCGTTCATAAGACAGTATGTACACGACAAGTCATCAAAATTTTCTTGGATATTGTCAGGCCTGTGCGTTACTGTGAACCAAAATGTTGGAGGGATATAGACACTTTAGTGTCACCCTACTATTCTTTTCTTTGTTAGTTTGCTTCACTCTCAAATGTAAATGGTCTATGATAAGGTTACACTATTTCCCAAACAAATCAACATTTAGTTTTTGGTTTCTATGTAACATAGACCGTTCATCCTCCTTAATTGTCTCTGCCCCTAACTCTGTGTCTGAGGCAGTGGTTTGCACAAAAAGGGTATTTGAAATGAAAGCAGATTAATACTGGCTGGGAACACAGGGCTTGTTTTTAGGGACAGAAATGTTCACTCAACCTCTGTTGTCCACTTAATCATCACAGAGCTCTTCCCTTTTATGATGTCTGTTAAAGGTGCTGCAAGGGATGCAAAGCTGCATAAATCTCTTGTAATATTCCCTGTAATTCCCAGGAAAGCCCTCGCCTATTTTGAGGTTTTGTGCATGAAGCCTTACACTGAACTCTTCATCAGTTTTTTTTTCTACGGGCTGCATGATACAAAAACAAAATCATAAACATGAAATAGCTCTGTCCAGACTCTAATTAGACAAATATCAGTCCCTAACTATGTGCATCAGGCTGAACTAGTCTTGGCTTAGTCAAACAAAATTCCACTGAGGTTGATTTATCAAATCTGGTGTAAAGGAAAACTGGTTTAATTGCCCATAGCAACCAATCAGACACCACCCTTCATTTTTCAAACCTCCTTTGGAAAATGGAAGGTGGAATCTGATTGGTTGCTTCTGGCAACTAAGCCAGTTTTCCTTTAGACCAGTTTTGATAAATCTACCTCAATCTGTAAAGCAATCTGTGATACTTTAGGTTTCCTGGCACAGGATCCAGCAATGTCCTCTTAGAGAGAGCTGGAATTCTCCTTTCTCGGGCTGATAGACTCAGAGAACACCACAGCCTGGTTACATAGCATACCTAACTAGGTGCATCTCATGAAGACTCAGGGTAGGTACACACAGTGTTTTTAGAGCACGTTTTAAGGCAGAATTCCCTTCAGGTTTTTCAGCCAAAGCCAGAAGTGGATCCGGCAGAAAGGAAAAGTAAAATTTCTTTACTATGTTTCTGATTTCTTTCTAATCCACTTCTGGCTTCAGCTGAAAAACCTGCAGGAAAATATGCCTCAAAACCTCCTCTAAAAACTCCATGTGAACGTATCCTCATACTGAGCCCTAAAAGCTGGCCATACACATTAGATAGAATTTGGTTGATGGTTAAACAGCAGTTGATCAAAAAAATCTGATGACTGTTCATTTCACAGACAGAGCCATATACACTTTAAAGGGGTATTCCGGTAAAGTAACTTAATTTTGAAAAACTGCATTAAGGCTGCAAGCTGTGACCCAACCAGAACCCATACCTATTCATATAACCAGAGCTTCAATTTACCGTGTAATCCATTTGTCTAGCTCCTGTATGAGCCTGCAGCAAACAGAGTATAATGGTGCCTGATCTTCTCTCCCAAAACTACAATCCCCATGATGCCTAGCTTTCCTGCGGTGAGTGTTGATGATTACTGATTGGCTGCTTCATATTCCAGTCCAGTCACGCCGCTCTACTCAGTAATCAGCAACACACTAACATTTAGCTAGAGTATTGATAGCAACACACTGAGCATGCTCGACCTAACCAAGGCTCAGAACTACAGGTCGATGCCATGGTAGGAAACACAGTGGGTAGCAGGGGAAGA
The DNA here is from genome assembly GCA_900303285.1 of Rhinella marina. NCBI lineage: Eukaryota > Metazoa > Chordata > Amphibia > Anura > Bufonidae > Rhinella > Rhinella marina. The sequence goes on along the minus strand of ONZH01024882.1, from coordinate 53,204 downwards.
AAACTACTTTTATAACTACTGAATGGTAAATATGTGAAATTGACATTATATTAGGTAATTATTGATGATGAATAAGTCATTACAGGTGTTCAAATGCCCATACAAGTTCAATGAAATCGGGTGATGGATGTAAGATCTTTCTGGGAACAATCTTTCAAAGATTTCTTTCACAAATGATCTTTCTTTGAACAAACGTTCTATTGTCCCACTATCAGATAAATATGTTACACACACCCGACTTCTTTTCAAACAGCAATGGTATATTATGTGTCTAAAAAGGCTAAAACGAACATTTGTTATTAAATTTCAACCGACGAATACTCGTTTTGGTCGAAATCGTCCACTTTGATCAACTTTAGACTAATGTGTATGGCCACCTTAAGATTTATCCCTTCCCAAATAGCTTTCCTCAGCATAAGGGCTAATGCACGCAGCCACTGTGCAGCCGTTCCATGCATTGGGGACCCCAATATGCGGTCCCCAATGCACGGTCAACATCTGTTCGGCAGCTGGGACAGATCGATACCCAATCAACTTGAATGGGTCAGTGATCCGTGCGCACCGCAAAAAAATAGAACATGTTCTATTTTTTTGCAGTGCGGAGGCATGGACAGAAACACCACGGAAGCACACGTAGTTGCGATCTGTGCTTCCGTTCCGCAGCGCACCGCATCTCCTGGATTGCAGGACCATTCAAGTGAATGGGTCCCCATCTGTAATGCGGGGTGCACACGGCCGTTACCCATGTGTTGCAGACCCATCGTATGCGGGCCTCAATACGGCCATGGCCGGGCAAAGGCTGTGTGCATGAGGTCTAAACCAGGAACATGGGAAACACAGAGACCATCAATGAGACTAGGGCTACATGGCAACATGTGTCTCAGAAAAGTCGTGTGATATTTTTTATAAATGACAGTCGATGGTGTTGCACTGTGATATTCGACATGCTGCAATTGCGACATGACAGTTACAAAAACCAGGAACATGGGAAACACAGAGACCATCAATGAGACTAGGGCTACATGGCAACATGTGTCTCAGAAAAGTCGTGTGATATTTTTTATAAATGATAGTCGATGGTGTTGCACTGTGATATTCGACATGCTGCAATTGTGACATGACAGTTACAAAAAATCCATCCAAGTTGACCTTTTAAAAGCCGATGTGACAATATTTTATTGTGCAGGTGTTTTTACACCATGCTTGGGAGTGATTGGGGCAGGGGTCAGGACGTTGGGCAAGACACATTTACCATCTTTTATGCCTGAAAAAAGGCATAATAACAGAGTGAAAACTAATCCCGCCAAGGGTCTGGAGTAGTAGTAAGCGCATGAACTACTCGCAGTGTGTCTAATTTATGACAAAGCCTGAGCCTTGTCACAAATTAGGAGCTTTCTCTGCCAGTGCAGGGGAAAAACAAAGACTGGCCTAAAATGAACCCCAATGTTCCAAAAGGTGATCTAAACTCATCTACATAACCTCTGCAACAGCAAGGAAAGTGATTTCCGGGTTTGGAAGCATCTTCGCCAATCGTCTTCTAAACTATCCTTAGAGAAGCTCTCTTACATTATGAAAATTGACTGAAAAGAGGGAGCAAAAAAACTAAAATTTGTTGCTCAAAATCTGATTCTCAAGGAGCCTTTGAGTTTTAACCGAGGCGATTTTGGGCTGTGTAGGCAAGATATAAGATAATATTCCCAAGGGGATCTAAACTTATCTACATAACCTTGGCAGCAGCGAGGAAAGTGATTTTCCCAATTTGGAAGCAACCTCTCCCGTCCTCTTCTAAACTATTCTAAGAGAAGCTCTCTTACATAATAAAAATTGACTGAATAGAAACTGCGCAGCAGAAAAAACAAAAAGATTCTTTTTTGTGACATGTTTCTCCATCACCAACTGGTACCAAGAGAGTGGAGGTCATTTATCAAAGACTGGCTTTTTACACCCGTCTTTGATGGTCCCCATACTGCCAGAGGAAACAATAATGGTGCTCGCAAACTCTTGAAAATGTGAGTGGTTTCCAAATGTGGCTGAAGCTGAGGCTGCAATTCACTGTGCAAGTCTGTCTGCTGTAACCCATCTCCCTGCTCCCGTGCTGCTACAGCCCCCCTTAGCAATTCTGCAATTGACTTTGCCACTACTGCCTAGACAAGCAGAGTGATGTTGTTCCAGAGGAAGTTTAGTGGTTTTATCCCCGCCCACTGTTAACATAAATTTTTAAATGTTGAGCCAAGTCCACTACTAATTAACATCTATTTAAATATTGTACAGCCTGAAAATGAAAAGGCAAAGTGTGAAATGAAAAGTGAATCAGCAGTAGGTGACACTGTTCCATTTTCATTTTGGCAGTGAAAGCATATTCAGGGATGACGACTGAATCTTAGAACTCATGCCCACGAGCATACTGGCTCAGTGCCCGTATTGCATACTGTAAAAAGCTGGTCCGCAATATACAGGCACTGGGCCTGTGCACTCTGTGGCGCAGATGTGGACCCATTGACAAATCAGAAGCCCACGGAAGCAATAAGAAGCACTTCTGTGGGCTTCCCATCAGTGCCTCCACAACACAAAAAGATAGAACATGTTCTATTTTTTGCCGTATGTTGCGGATCCATTCAAGTCAATGGGTCCACATCCGCAAACTGAGTTCACATGGCCAGTGCCCATACATTGCGCACACCAATTTTTGGTCTGCAGCACGGGCATGGGGCCCCTACACTTGTGGGCATGAGCTCTTAAACATTCGCTTTGCCTTTTATTTATCTATTTAATTGCCTCCCATACTGTCACATCTGTAGCATACAACAGTTAAAAAGGAACATATCACAGTTGAATAGGAAAAACAATGCATACTGTATTTTCATTTTGACACTTATGCAGTTCATGAATCAACAGCAAAGCCAAAGTGAAGTTTGACTTTTCTTTTCCTATTCAGCTTCTTTATTTTAGATCTGACCATGAAATACCAGTATGGTAATGAAAATGAAATGACAAAAGGCAATGTTAACTTTACTTTTGTCACTTATTACCCATGATTGAGTGAAAAATTTAATTGTACATTGTGATTTAATTTTATTTTTAATTTTGTCATAACAATTTCACACATGGCTGGCAAAAGAAAAGTCAAAAAGGTATTTGCATTTTCATTTCATACTCTTTTGACTTTATTTATATAGACATTTATGTGTTCAAAGTTGTGACATTTTGTCTTCATTTTGTCACATTATGTGTATATGTTACAGTATATGTGTTTCTGGCTACTTGTGGTCAATATCTATATAGGATGACTATAAAGCACTTACTAATACAGCCTGTTTTGATATTCTGTGCCATTTCCTATATTTCCTAAGCCATACCCCCTTGTTGGGCAAATCTGTGAGCATAGAGGTACTGTCCATAAGATGGCCTCTGATGAGGGTCATGTGACTAGACACATGACTCAGCCTCCTCGAACATGCTGCAGCTGTACTAATCTCCAGTGCAGAAGGTGAGGTGCAGTATTTTTGAATGGAGAAGATTGATTTGCCTGGTTGAATGTCCCTCCATCAGCAGTCATTTCATGGACAGGACCTCTGTGTGGACAGCACAAAATACTTGGTCAACAACGGAGCAAATTTTATGAAATATACAGGGTAGTACAAGTATGGTGTCACCTGAATATAAAGGATACAATATTTTTTTTAACATAAAATGGTATTTCCAGGGGCCATTGTAAGTTGAAACTAGACTCAAGATACAAAGTATCATATTCAAATCCAACCAATCAACATGACCATTTCCCTGGTAAATCATCTGTACTGGCTGTCTGGTAGCTCCTATTCACAGTAAAGTGGGGTTATACATGTCCTGTACTGCCCTCTATCTGTACCAGTATGAGCGGCTCCTTTGGTTGTTAGATGAGGGTGGTTTCATTTTATTTTTCTGGTACACAGTGTGCTGAACAGGACCCTGAAGAAGCTGCTGTCCTCATCATAGGAAGTGATTTACAGCTTCCAGCAGCTATTTCTGACTGCTATATGTAAGAACGTTCTTTATCTGTCCTAGGTATCTGCTTACTTTTCTTAAAACTTCTTTTTCTCTTATTTTGGAATGATATTTTTGGGCTTTTGAATCATTTAATCATTTACTAGTTTTCCATACAGTTATGGACTCAAGTTAATATATATATATATATATATATATATATATATATATATATATAATATATAATTTTTTTTCCTTTCTTTCCTATATACCGGGGGCACTAAGAGGAGCCATTATTTATACTGGGGGGTACTATGGGAGCACTACAGAGGGGCATTAAATGTACTGAGGGCACTGCAAGGGTTGGAGTTAAAAAAAAACGCCAATTATATTGATCTGTTTTTAATGGCTTTTAAAAATGAATGCAAAATGGATGTTAAAAACAGATATACAGACAGAAAATAGATGCACAAACTGATGCAAAGTGGCCATGAGAAACTGACAGTTTTATCCATTTTTAACTGACTTTTTTTTTCACTGTCATGTGAATGTACTGTAAAAGTTTTCAATGTCATTTTATGTAAGACTATTAACATGACCAATTGTGGCCATCAAAATGCCTTCTGTTAGGCACAAATCCTTTGCTAAATAATAAACCAATTACTATTTGGCATGAAATAATATTCACGCAAAGCATCTCATACTTGGCGTTAGAAACTATACTTGCATTTCATATTCCCTGTGTTTACTGAACCATCAGTGATGCCTGACTGGTAATACAAAAGCAAACACTGAGGTAAGCTATATATCTCGGCTGGCAGGCTTAAGTGGAGGAAAGTCTTTCTTTACCCAAGAATTGCAAGGTAAGCAGGAAACCTTTTCTACACAAGGCATCAACAATTTACAGCACTACAGGTTGTCAAAAGAGATATGAAGACATCTGACTGGACTGAATCGACAAGCCACTTACTGTTATATTCAGTTCACATGAAATGTGATGCTGACTAATGCGCTGTAAATATTACATGGAATAATGAAAAAATGCACAGTTTAAAGACCACAGTATCACTGATATAAAAGTAGATGGCTTTTGGCTGCTGACTGGCTCATGCAGCTTTATATCTACTCCCCTATTCCCCCAACATGGCTGGACCACTGTACAAAACAAGCACTTCTACCTTTTGTGTCACCCCTTTCCCCTTATAGATTGTAAGCTCTTGCGAGCAGGGTCCTCATTCCTCTTGTTGTAATTACTGACTTGTCTGTTGCTATGTTATTTATGACTGTTTGCACATGAACCCCTGAACTGTAAAGGGCTGTGAAATATGTTGGCAATATACAGTATACATAAAGATTATTATTGTTATTATTGTCTCGGGAGGTCAAGTGGCATATGATATGATGTTTAACACAAATAGCCCTTGATACCATAACACTACAGATTTCATAATGGCAGCAAATGGGAAAGTAAAATTTTGGAGAAGGTAGGTTTTTTTTTTTTTAGGAAAACAGAGCCCAAAATTTTAATCTGTCCAATGTATTTTCCCTTCCCTCAGCTACAGATAAGTGAGGGTGTCCAAGGGTCTCTTTGAAAAGATTCCATGAAAAACACATTGTGGGGAGTTGCAGAAGTATTGTAGTAAAACAGGGGTAGGAAAACTAGTTGTTCAGAGCTTCTACAACGACTTGATGAGACTATAGGTCAAAATTTATGCTTCCACTGTGAATATTTTAGTTATAACACAAAAAACCTTTGCATATATTTAAAGGCCATGACACCTTCATTGCATTTTACTCATTTTGGGCTAAAGTCAATTTTTCAATTGCTCTTAATTAAAAATTAACAACATTTTTGTTCTACAGCCTTCCCTTTCAGAATATCTGCACACTGCCTTGATTTCTGTCTCATTTGGATCTGTCAGACAGCAGCTCTGATACTCCATGTGTAGCTCTTAACTCTAAATTCCTGACAGCTCATAAACACTCATTTAAGCCATATTTTTATTTTACCAAACTGATAAAGGTTAGCTATAATGAGTGTTTATGAGCTGTCAGAAGTTCAGAGATGGGGCTACAGACTACACTCTGAGCCATTAGAACAGTTATCTGACATGATTCACTGTGAAATACACTACAAATATGCAGAAACATAAAGCTGTAATGAAAAACCTGTTGATGGGGACCCTGTCACCTGTACTATGCAGCCATCAATTTCAGCTGTCACTTGTGAGCTGGCATTAAAGGGATTCTGTCACGCTATTTACACTACTGGATTCAGTTGATCATAAGGATTTCAAAAACGTTATTGTTAGAGGTCATAGATGAAGATTTGATGCTAAAAAAACCTTTTTTAACAACTGCCAATCACTTACTTAAGGAGCCCAAGGGGATGTGCCCAGCGCTGTTGGAGCCTGGCCACGCCGTTTTCCGTTGGAGCCCAGGACCGCCCATCTCATTAGTATTCACTTCACTGCTTCAAGCAGTGAAGCTCCGTCATGGCTGTAATCCCGCGCAGGCGCAGTACCTCAAGCGGTCTGCGCCCATGCGGTCTGCAGGCATCGGCCTCAGAGGATGTTCTGCGCATGTGCCAGCTCTCTGTGCACTCCGCTCGACCCGGAAAGGAAGGAGTGCGCAGAGAGCCGGCGCATGCGCAGAACATCCTCTGAGGCCGATGCCCGCAGACCGCTTGAGGTACTGCGCCTGCGCCCATGCGGTCTGCGGGCATCGGCCTCAGAGGATGTTCTGTGCATGCGCCGGCTCTCTGTGCACTCCGCTCGACCCGGAAAGGAAGGAGTGCGCAGAGAGCCGGCGCATGCGCAGAACATCTTCTGAGGCTGATGCCTGCAGACCGCTTGAGGTACTGCGCCTGCGCGGGATTACAGCCATGACGGAGCTTCACTGCTTGAAGCAGTGAAGTGAACATTAATGAGGTGGGCGGTCCTGGGCTCCAACGGAATCGGCGTGGCCGGGCTCCAACGGCGCTGGGCACATACCCTTTGGGCTCCTTAAGTAAGTGATTGGCAGTTGTTAAAAAAGGTTTTTTTTAGCATCAAATCTTCATCTATGACATCTAACAATAACGTTTTTGAAATCCTTATGATCAGCTGAATCCAGTGCTACCAGGGAGATGACTCTAATGAGGCTTGCTGCCCCCACCCATCCCCCTCCTCTAGATCATGACTAGCAGGTTTCTTTCCTGTAACGCATAGGAAAGAAACCTGCCAGTCATGGTCCGGAGGTGGGGGCAGCAAACCTCAATAGACTCATCTTCCTTGTAGTGCTGGCACATGCTGAGGAGTTTGGCACATCAGTACTGTAAAAGCACTGACTGCCAGGTCAGAAGTGACAGACCATTGAAATCAGCGGGTCTCTCATTATAGTATGCTGCCCTTAGTTAGGGAAGCATAGTACAGGTGAAAGGTTCACTTTAATACAGACCAGCTGAAAATATGATTTTTAGCCCAAAATAAAATGCAATTAAGATAATTGCCTACAAAGGTGTTCATAGCCTTTAAAAGGAACCTGTCAGGAGCATACCACTTCCCAAACCATGGGCAAGCATGAAATCCTGAAAGGCTCCCTGGATACAAATTTAGCTGTAGCCTGTCGAGATTTCATGCTGCCCCTGATTTGGGCAGCATAAAGCTCCTGGCAGGTTCCCTTTAAAAAGTTATATCTATTGTAAGGACAAGCCTAGTTTCAACAGGAACGTTCCAGCACATGCAAGGTTTGCTGCATTGTGCAACACCTTATGTTGATGTAGTAAACCCAGTATGTGTTGAATATGAGAATAATAAGCCATAGATGACTAACATTAAATGAAAGGAAAGAGATCAGTCACACTACATTTCACATCATGATAGAAATGAAATGCTATAGCCTGTGTGTCCTTTGTAAGACACAATTTGATACTCTTCAACTTTAACGATGAAGCTTTTTTTTTGTCTGGGAACATAAATATTAGTTTTTTGTAATTAATGTTGCATCAACAAGCATAAAAGAGTTTTTCATGCAATGTTTTCTGCGGTTTCAACAAACTGAGCCATAACGGTCAGTCTGCTTATCATTTATCAACAAAATGCACAGTGTTAGTAAAAGCGCCCAGTCCTTTCCAGTGATAATGTCCTGTTATCACATGGGAAGTATGAGGTCAGTCACAGAACAAATACCATTTGCAACAATAAATAGCTTGTTAAAGAATATATGAACATTATTTACCAAGGTGCATGTGCAACTGTAAATCTTCGTTGCATTCGATTATTCCGGGTCATGAGAAGTTTGCGGAGAAGAAGTGGTGAATTACGTGGTGAGTTACGTGGAGAACTGAGAGGAGAACCCCGAGGAGAACTCCTGGGGGAGCCATGAGGAGATATGCGAATGGCATTTCTCTGAGGAGAAGCGCTTCTTGGTGGCACCTGCATTTTTGGTTTCTTCTACAGATGTGATAGAAGAGGTGCTGGCTGTAAAGTCCAGTAGTTCAGAAAGTGCTCTCACAAAGATTGCAATGAAATGTTTTCGGGCTGACAGCCTTTTCTGTAGTCTCTGCAGGCATACATCTGTGGCTATGTCCTACATCAGTTTCAATGTAAGATTAAGCAAGCAGTAATTACAGGTTGTGTTCATTTCTCATGAAAAGTGTGTTCTTTCTGTAGATCCCTACTAGCACCAGCGATCAATCTCAAGTTTCTCCTCTTCTACTTCTGCTAGAATTTACAGTTCCTTCTTGCAGACTTCGACAGCTAAATTTAACTTATCATAGGAATCAGAGAAAGCCTTCAGCTGTATCACTGACCATGAAATCAGCAGTCAAAACTGAAAACTTCAAATTTTCTGCAGGAACAGTCTTCTATAAGTCTCCAGACGCACAGCTAGAATGTCAGCTCTCCAGTGGAAAAGTCGCAGCACAAGTTGTCCAGAGTTAATATACTCTGTCTCTCCGGCACACAGACAGCTATAAGTATAGAGAACGGATCCTGTTGCAGTTTGTTTATCCACGCTGTCTCCAGCAGTCTCAGCCAAACCTACGTCAGTCACCCAGCTCTCTTCCTTCCTCATAAAAACTGACTTAGACTGGCAGAGCTGAGGGAAGCCCACAGAGGTTGTCAGGATTGCAGGAAGTTAACAGGATATAGAAGTTTATATCTGTATAATATCAAAGTGTTACAGGATGTATTTAATAACTTAAAGGGATTCTGTAGCTTTTTCTTACTGATGATCTATCCTCTGGAAATATCATCAGCATCTGATCGGTGGGGGTCCAACACCTGGGACCCTTGCAGATCAGCTGTTTGAGAAGGCAGCAGCGCTGGCAGTAGCGCCATTGCAGTTTCCTGCTCTTCCAGTAATGTCACAACTACTATTGCCTGGGCGCGGATAAACCCCGTTCACTTTACTGGGGCTTAGCCGTGCCCAGGCTAGTGATAGTAGTCATGACCTCACTGGGCCTACGGGAAACAGCGAGAAGGCTATAGTAACACTGCTAGCGCCACTGCCTTCTCATACTGCTGGCCGGTGGGGGTCCTACGTGTTGGACCCCCCACCAATCAGATACTGATGACCTGTCCAGAGGATAGATCATCGGTATCAAAAAGCTACAGAACAACTTTAAATGAGGTCCTTCATGTATTTCTATGAACCTCTGTTGGTACCTGAATGCAAAGACATATTCTCTTTACGTTATTCTCTCTGTCTATATATGGTAAATACAGTCTGGTTAGGTATGTAAATGGTTATGAAATCTGCTGTTGCTTAGCAATGCAACAACAAGCTCTACTATTTCATTACAATTTGGCAGTAATCTAATAGCAATAGTCAAGATTACATAATCCCATATTTATAGGATACTAAAGGAAAAAATAAATATTAATTACAAAAAAGAAAAATAGTGGATAGTCTTGAGTTACTTAACCCCTTCAAGATGAAGCCCATTTTTGGTTTTGCATTTTTGTTTTTTCCTCCACACAACTCAAGAACCATAACTTTTCTGTTCACATAGCGATGTTTGACTTATTGTTTGAAGGACAAGTTGTATATTTAATGGCACAATTTAATTTACAGTGTCTTGTATTGGAAAACAGGAAAAAAATATTTGTGGAGTGAAATTAAAAAAAATTCCACCAAGGTTTGTTTGGGTTTTGATATTACAGCGTTCAATGTACGCTTAAAATAACATGACATCCTTTTTGTCAATATTAGAGATGAGCAAATTTTTCAACAAAATTCAATTCAGACGCTTTGCCAAATTTCTCCAAGAAATTTGCTTTGTCCTAAAATAATTTGTCACAAAGCACGTTAAATTGGCCTGCAGGGACAGTGCATCTCAGTGTACATCACTGTTCATTGCAGCAACATGCATAGCTAGTCCTTTCTGGTAGTGAAATAGTTACTGTGTGCCAGTATGACAGGGAGGTCTCATACAGTATATGGACATGCGCATCGTCATACAGACCACCAACAGTTCTAGCTAATCCCTAGCAAAAAAAAAAGAATACAGAAGCCTTTAGTAAAGGGAAAAAAGCTCTGTCCCAGCACTTCACTTATTTGGTCAGTTAGGGATCTTTTAAGATTAGCTCCTGATTTTGGCTCACCATACAGTAACTACTGGAATTAACTGAGCAAATAACTGAAGTGTGAACTCAGCCTTACAGGTCAATGTTAGTGTCAGGTATAATGTACTTAACCATGCAGTGGCCCAAGATTGTAATATAGTGGGAAAGAGCATTCTCATTTCCCTGTTCGTGGGTTGTCCACATTGATTGATAGATAACCTGTTCTGTTAGCCACTGATTCTACTATAGTGGGAAACAGCTGTCTCATTTTACACTGTCTGCTGTTTCTACATAGATAAACAATTTTGTTAGCCACTAATACAAGTAGTCGCCCCATGACAGAGTGGGGAGAGCTTTAGCAGTAAGTTTCTGTTGACGTCACAGTTTATTTTTCCCTTCTTCTGGTCCATCAGAAGAACAACCCAAAACATGGTCAGTATTTGGTCAGTAATTTATCAGTATTTGTAAGGCAAAAACAGAAAAGTAAGTCTAAAACAGAGATGGCATGTAATGGAAATATTTGCATGTCTTCTGTGTTTTGGACCCACTCCTGCTTTTGGCTTCCAAATCACGTTGAAATCCTGATGCAAAATACTGACCGCTTTATCAAGGACAGGATCCGTAGTGTTTTCCATTTTTGTTTTTTTCTGACAGCTCAGAAGAAGGGTAAAATAAACGGTGATGTCAACAAGGCCAAACAGTGATAGTGGCCCAGAACAGAGTGGTGAGGGTGGCAACAGCATGAGGAGTCAACATAGTGGACCAGTCACAGAGTGGGGAGGGGGGCAACAGTAGCAGTAACAGCACAAGATGGTGGCAGTAGTAGAAGATGGCAGCAGAGGCAGCAGGTGTGTGGCATGAGGCAGGTGGCAGCATCAGAATAGTGGCTGAAGCACGTGGCACAATGTTCTGCTATGGCAGCACACTGCAGTCAGAACATTACTGCCAGAACGATCTAGTATGATTCATCAGGGACCAGTGTGTGGGAATTCTGGCTGATGCACACCTGATTCATCTTTATAAAGATTACTCTCTCAGCATTTTGTATTGAAAGGCTAGTTCTCTTTGGGGCACTTCCCCCCCGCCACCTGCTTTGATGCCACACTACTGGCCAGGCAAGAAAGCTTGCCCAGGGCAAACTTGGCTGGTTATGGCCACAATTGTAGTTTGGCTGCCCAGTACTCCAAAGGATCTTGGATTTCAGGTGACATGGTGCACTCCAAGTATGCCACCACTTGCTGGTTCAAGTTTTACTCCATGTCCTGCTGCTGGCTGGTTTCTTCAGTTGGCAAGTGAGGAAATGTGCTCATCAGAGACTTGAGACTCAAGTTACTGCTGACAGAGCTACTGCTGTTCCTGTCCCCCCCTCCTCCAGCAGTCATGGCAGTGGAGTGTGAGCGCAGAGGGTCCACCTGGGCAGACCTTTGTGAGGATGGGCGATGGTTCACATAGACAGCGACAAAACGACTATATAGAATATCTTGATGTTAGTTGAGTTTATCATCCCTCTCAGCAGGTGTAAAAAAAGATCTCCAATTTGGCACGGTAGCAAGGGTCTAACACTGTGGAGAGCCAGTAGTCATCCCTCTGCCAAATGGTGATAATGTGGCTGTCACTACGCAAGCAACTCAGCATGTATCTAACCATTTGTGCAAGGGAATCGGAGGGATTCCCTGCCTCTATCTCCATTGCATACTATAAAGGTCTGTCGGGGTCATCTGGCTGGTCATCCTCATCTCCCTCACCTATTCTGCCTTTGCAGCTAAAAGAGGGTGTGTTTTGCACAATAAGAGTGGCTGAAGTGCATGCACAGTTTCCTGGCTATTTTCAAAACGTCTTGCAGTTGGGTGGAAGACTTCAGGAACCGGGTTACAACCAGATTAAAGATGTGCAACATCCTCCTTGACACAGCACCGACAGAATGTTCTTCCCGTTTTCTGTGACCATGGTTCCAATCTTCAATTGGCGAGGAGACAGCCAGGATTCGATTTCTTGATGAACGACGCGGACCAGTTCCTCCCCAGTCTGCCCTAGTCTGGCCAGGTGCAGAAAACAGCATGATGCTATGCATAGACGGTATTCTGGGGAACCACTTAGAACTGTGCCTACACTGGAGTCTGAGGACAAGGTGCAGGATGAGGAGGCAGAAGAGGATATTCGCGCCGGAATCACAGCATGAGAACGCGGAGGCAGCATTGCAAAACGAGGAGGAGGAGCACCAAGACCAGTAGACGATGGGAAGGAAACACAGTTCCCTACTGCTGAGGTGGTGGAGCCCTGACTGCAGCAGAAGGGGTGTAGGCCACTGGGAGATGTGTCAGGCTGTATCACTACATTAGCGCCACAGTTTTCCCCCAGTTCTCTGAAATGTACAGAGTCAACTAGGGACTGGGAGGGACTGTAATACTAGCAGTTTGGACAGGTGCACGTTCAGCTTCTGTGCCGTTGGATGAATGCATGCATACTGTTGTCTTTTTGCAATTGCCTCTGATCAATTGCTACTGAAACAAGTGATGAGGAGTAGGAAGGGCAATAGACGATATTGAAGTCAATGGGAAGGAATGACAGTTTCCTTCTGCTGATGATGACAAGCCCTGACTGCTTGAGAGGGGGTGTGGGCCACTGGGAAATGCAGTGGTTCCTGCATCAGGCTGTAACACTAAATGAGTGGCACAGTTTTCCCACGCCATTTTATCGTGACACTCCATGTGTTGACGCAGGGCTGTGGTGCCCTGGCCACGCTTCACTTTCTGCCCACAGATCCTACATACGGCCATGCTGACGTCCTCCAGCGACTTGATTAAAATTTTCCACACCGGTCAGTATGGCATTTTACCCCTACCAGTCCGTGATGACTGCCTGCCGTTGCCTCTATGTAGCCGTGCACTGCTAGTTGTCTCCACACATTTAGGCTCCTGAGTAGCAGATGGTCTACCCTGGGCACGTTTAGCTCCAGATCTTACACTGCTGCCACCCTGCTGGCTCATGGCCATACTTGCACCCTGCTGGCTCAGCGTCACAGTGCCACTCTGCTAGTACTGAGCGAATCAAACTTCCGATCCAAAATCCGAAGTCGATTCGCTCAAAACTTCGTTTGAATGCTGTATGGAGATTCGTCTCCATACAGCATTTAAATGTATGGGCTTCGGCGGGGGAAATTCGTTCTCACTAAAGTCTTGTGGGACTTTGGAGAATAACTGCTGACTTTTATAACTTGAATACTATGTTAAAACTTGGATCCGAAGTCGGTTTCGGTACTAGCCGGTACCGATGCCAACTTCAGATTCCTGTTTTAAAATGGTCTTCAAGTTTAAAAATTGAATACCAAAGTTATTTACAGAAGTCTCGCGAGACTGATAATGCATTTCACCTCGCCGGAGATTTACAGTTTAATGCTATATGGAGACGGGTAACAAAAATGGTGTTATGGGAAAAAAACAGTGGCTTGTTGGGGGACAAAGCATCCAAAAGTTATGTCTTAATAAGGTTACAATCACATACACACGCCAAGAGTCCCACCACTCACCCTCCCACCATAAAAATTACATTTAAACAAAGGCACAGAAGTGCTCCCTATCTGCGGACTGATTAGTCAAAATTTCCATACAGAAGTGGTACACTTGCTTGCGTGGCCAAGAGTCCTAGCACACAGCCCAGGCCACCCACCAGAAAAATGTAATTTAGGAAAAGGCATGGAAGTGTGCCACATTTGCAGACCAACAGCAGTATTCATGCTTGCCTGGACAAGGCTCTCAGTATACCATCCAGGTCACACCACAGAAAAATTTTATTTAGGTGAAGGTGCAGATGTGTATCACAAGGAGGACGAATAGTGTGAGCAGGAGGAGGACACTGTACAGCTTGGGGATGCAGGTTGGCTGCCACAAAGAAGACTGACTTGTTCTGATTGAGCAAGAGGCAGCTGAGCTTGGCCTATGTCTTAAACATTTTGAGCCTGCACCCAGAGTATCAACGGCATCAACAGTTCCCGAGCTGACCACAACAGAAGCAGATCTGGCCCTGCCAGTCCTTTTGGAGCTTTTGGTTGTACATTGCCTCCGTTCTTTATTGCCACCTCGGCCAACATCCTTCTCCTCTGATGTCTCCTCATCCTCCTCAGCACTTGGATCTGACTCCCTGGTCCTGTCCAATACACAACCATCATCAAAGTCCTCACCCTCCCAGACACTTTTTACAGACTAGCGATAAAGAAGGACTGGCAATTGCTGTTAGTTTCTTTTGGAATGCTTAGTTTATTGCCACAGAGAATTGACGCATTTCGACACAATCTGTGCCTTCCTCAGACTGTCTGAGGAAGGCACAGATTATGCCGAAACGCGTCACTAATATGTGGCAATAAACCAAGCATTCCAAAAGAAACTAACAGCGAGTGCCGGTCCTTCTTTATCGCTACTTACATGGGACCCCTGCCCTAGGACACGTGCACCATCCCACTACCTCCGTAGTGCCGCTCGACATATACTGCATACTTTTTACAGACTGTGATATCTCATGGTGGGCTCCTTGGCCCCTTCCTGATTCCTTGCTCTGTATTTGCCAAGAGTGCCACTGTGGCTACAAGTGCCATCAGCACTACCATCAACACAGCTATGCATGACCTCTCCCTTCTCTCCCAGAACCTCTTCCTCCTGGAAGTCAGGAGTATTTTGGGTATAAAGAAAGCTAGAGTCAAGAAAGAATACTGCAAATATCTTTAACATGTATTGCCAGTTCTTAGTGACCTGATGTTACACCATAATGATACTGCATATAATACAATATAAGACCAATATTACCACCATACAGTGACTATGTAGTGGTAGATACAGGTCCTACACAAGTGAATACATAATCAGTACAAACTGAACAAGGAGGGGAGCCTGCATGAACACAGACGTGAAAGCACAGGCTGCAGTACTGGAATCCACCACAGCCAGTACGCCAGAGCACAGAGAACCTGTGACACTACCAGAACCGAGACAACAGGGAGGAGAGCAAGCATACACTAGTAGTAGTACACACACAGGCCGCCGCAAATACACCTGGCCATAGCAACCAGCCTACACGAAATCCTGTGTCACAGTGAACTACATGTAGGCCATAGCAACCAGCCTATACGGTGTTCCGTGTCACAGTGAACTACACAGTCACAGCGTGGTGAAAAAATGCTAAAATGAAAATCGGCCCTGTCTTAGGGGTTGTCTCACCTCAGTAAGTGGCATTTATCATGTAGAGGAAGTTACTAAAAGCCACTTTCTAATGTATTGTGATTGTCCATATTGGTTTCTTTGATGGCTGGATCAATTCTTCCATCACATTCTACACAGCCTCTATCCATGGTTACGACCACCCTGCAAACCAGCAGCGGTGGTCGTGCTTGCACGCTATAGGGATAAGCGCCAACTTTTCTGGTGGCTGGGGACTGTGGGAGCGCACATAGGCTGGCACCTTTTCCGCTTTAGTGTACAAGTATGGCCACCACTGATTGATAGCAGAGTGGTCATAACTAGAGAGGAGCGAGCATGCTCGGCCGAGCGTACTCGGGAGCAATTTTCGAGTAGTAGCGTACGCATTTTATAATCTGTACGCTAATGCATACGCATCTTTACAATCTGTACACTAATGTGTACAAATTACAAGATGCGTACGCATTAGCGTACAGATTAGAAGATGCGTACGCTACTACTCGAAAATTGCTCCCGAGTACGCTCGGCCGAGCATGCTCGCTCATCTCTAGTCATAACCATGGAAACCATGTATAATGTGATGGTGAAATGAATTCCGCTATCAAAGGAGGTAATATGGCGACAATACATTTGTAAGTGTCTTGTATTAACTTTCTATACATGATACATGTTAATCGCTGAAGTGAGAGAACCCCTTTATTGTTTTTGTGAGAGCTGTGAGAGTGATGTTTTTTGTGGGGTCACTGTGGAGTTTTTTATTTCGGTTGAGGCAAGGTTGCACCCAGGGAAGAAGCCCCAGCTCCCCTGGCTGCTGCTGACTTCATTTTCCAGGGTAGTTGGTACTGGTGGATCACCGTGGACTGGAATGTAAACGATGACCCAGCTGAAAGGACTGTGATGGTGGCAGTCCAGGGATCAGAGGGTCCGGCTGTGGCTTCTCCCTGAAACGGAGGGTGCCATCTGGTGACTCCTGTAGGCAGCGCACGCGTCCTTCGCCTGGTGGTTCCTCCGGCCAAACTTCAGGTGGTGATGTAGGGACCAGGGGCTTAGATAATACGGTAACCCCGGTAGCAAAGGGGCCTTTCAGGGATGCCATGGGGGTGTATTCCACCTGATCCCCCACGTACAGGCTGTGACGGGGTTGGGGCAGGTACGGCTGTTTCACTGAAGCCAGAGCCTCGCTCGACTGAAAACCACAGGACGGTTCCCTTTCGCCACTCCAGTGTAGGGTCTCCCGGCCTCGGATGGTCCAGTACTTGGATGACCCACTCCTCCACTACATTCCTGTAGTCCCATAGGGTCTGGACGTGGGCCGTCACTGATGCTGGCACAATCGGATTCTTCCGCATGGAAGGTGTTGTTGTTGTTGTTCTCCCCCTGGGCGGTGAAGTGGACGCTCCAGCCGCCTCCGCCACACCAGCCGCACCAGCCGGCAAGGCGAATATCGACTCAGGAGCAGGTGAGATTCTCTTGCACAGTTGTGACGCTCTGATCTCTGGAGCAGGCGGTGGTTTGGGGTACTCGTTCCCAAAGACCATTTCCCTCCACTTTGGTCGCAGTTGCTTCGCCATGCTGTGGATGTTGTTCACCGCTGGCTTGAACTGGAGAGGAGGGCGGAGTAATGAGGGAGGAGTCTTCACTCCCTATACGTGCAAATAGTTAGTTCTCGGTGGGCCGGCCTGTTTTTTTCCCGCTTCTGAGGGGGCGTATCTTCACTTTCCCGCTTGGGGGGGCCGGGGGAGGGGGCAAGAAGAATGCGTATGTTGCGTACGTAGCGTTAGTGTTCAAAATTTTAAGAACACTTACGAATAATATGAAGCGAATCTGACAAAATCCGGATTCGCTTCGGAGTAGGAAAAATGGAGGATTCGATACGACTCTACAAAACGGCGAATAGATTTGCTCATCTCTAGTCGCAAGCTTCAAATACTACCTGTACCACAAACCAAACCAGAAAGGCATAAGATTTGGATGGTAAACAAGTGGACTAAACTAGGGACTGGGTGAGGGTGATTACATTACAGGAGGGAAGGTAGTGCAGATAGTGACGTGGGGCAAGGTAATTAAACTGTGGTTGAAAGAACTCGAACAGTTCTTAAGGAAAGGTGCAGGGGCGGACATACCGCCCAGGACGGGAGAGGGGCCCAGGACGGGAGAGGGGCCTTCTTGCTGGCAGTAGGGGGAGATGAGCGCTTCCATTATGGAAGCGCTCATCTCTATATTCTTCTGTATCGTCGTCCTCAGGACAGTGATACAGATAGAAGTACTGTGGGGCAAGGGGAGGGAGAGGCGTCTCCCCTGCCCGTGCCAATGATAGGCTGTAGACACTAGGCCTGCAGCCTATCAGAGGCCGGTGCAGGCGGTGAGATGGTGTCATCGCTCCGCCTGAGCCGTACAGCGCAGGACACAGGCCGGAAGAGGCATCGCTGAAAGAGGCAAGGAGGTAAGTGTTTATTGTTTTCATTTACGCTTTACTAAGGGCCCTTTCTGGCACACATGGGGGGGGGACACTATGGAAGAGGAGAAGCACTATGGGGGGCCCTATATATAGGCACTATAGAGGAGGAGCACTATGGGGGGCCCTGTATATAGGCACTATGGAGGAGGAGCACTATGGGGGCCCTGTATATAGGCACTATGGAGGAGGAGCACTATGGGCGGCCCTGTATATAGGCACTATGGAGGAGGAGCACTATGAGGGGCCCTGTATATACTGGCTCACATGGGGGGCCCTATGATATACTGGCACACATGGGGGGCACTATGGAGGGGGTGAGCACTATGGGGGGCTCCTATATATACTGGCTCACATGGGGGGTACGATATATACATGGAGGAGCACTATGGGGGCTCTATATATACTGGCACACATGGGGGGCACTATGGAGAAGGAGGGGCACTATGGGGGTCATCTACTGGGGCCCTATCATATATACTGGCACTCATGGGGGGCACTATGGAGGGAGGTGAGCACTATTGGGGCCCTTTCTTATATACTGGCACACATGGAGGGCACTATGGAGAAGGGGAGAGAGGAGCACTATTGGGGTCATTATATAGGGGCATTACACTGGCACACATTATGGGCGCATTTTATACTGACACATTGTGTCAGGCACCATGGGGACAAGGGGAGGAGCATTATATAAGAGTATTTTATACTAGCACAAATTATAGGGCACTATGAGGGTCAACAGGGGGCACTAAGAGGGTTTTTTGGGCACACAGTAGTGGGCACTGGCACACATAAAGGCATTATGGGGACATTGGCTCTACTGGGGGCACTAATTATTTCTATTGGTGGGACTTTGGGGACCACTATTACTGTGGTGGGGATGGGGGGTCACCCTGTCATGGTATCAGCTTAGCACAGTTATTTTTGAGGAATATTATGGTTACACTATTAGTGTCAGGGCCACTATTTCCTGGGTGCAGTTATTTTTTAGGGTACTGTGTGCCAATAATTACTGAAGGTGGTAGTATCTGTGTGTAACTAGTATTTGCAGGGTGACTGTTTCTGCAGTATAGTTTTGGGGAGCACAGCGAGCACAGTATTGGGGGTGGCAGGATGGGGTGGGAGAATGATGGAAAAGTAGGAAACTAAGATGTTTGTCTGTCAAACTCCGCAGAGAGAAGAGATGGATGAAAGAAGTCATCATGGTGGTCTGGTCTGAAAGGAGAAGATGAGGACAGAGAACATTTACATCTAAGAAGACGTCATTGGATGTACGAGGTATGTGGCGCTGTATTAGGCTACTTTCACATCTGAGTTAGTGATTTCACCTGCTCCAGCAATGCTGGATGCAGAATGCCCGCCGGCCCTATTAAGTATAATGGGGTCAGGCAGAGATCCGGCCACAATCTGGCAAAAATGCTGAGAATCAGCGGGACACAAACCGCTGCATGCCTGAGTTTGTGTCCGGCCAGTTCCTTGGATTCTCTGCCAGATTAGGTGTCCGAAGTGTGGTGCTTCATGTGTGAAAGTAATCTTACCCTGTATGTTTTATAAGTTTTGTATTGCTATGTAATGTTAGGGCACCATGGGTTAGGTTGAGAATTTGGCTTGGGGGGGGGGGGGGGGGGGCAGGCACATTCTTCGCACAGGGGCCCCCTGCTGCCTGTGTCCGCCCCTGAAGTAAAAAATATCTAAAAACCTCTTAGGCCTTGTTCACATGTCAGTTTTTTGGTCAGTTATTCCCATCAGTTATTGTGAGCCAAAACCAGGTGCGGGTCAAAAACACAGAACAGGAGCAGATATTTCAATTATACCTTATCTCTGAGTAGCCTCCACTCCTGGTTTTGGCTCACAAAAACTGATGGAAATAATTGATCAAATAACTGATGTGTGAACAAGGCCTTAATTGTATGTAGGCTTATGCTAGAAGCCGGACTAATAAAATTGGTGAACTGGAATTAGTAATGTCTGAGAAGGACTATGACATAGTGGGAATAACTAAGACATGGCTGGATGATAGCTATGACTAAGCAATTACCATCTGTTTAGAAAGGATCATAAAAAATGGAAAGGGGGGTTTGCCTTTATGTAAAGTCCTGTCTAAAGCCCACATTCCTGGAATACATAAATGAATATATGGAGTCAAGGTGGGTAGAAATATATGGTGGAAAAAACGATAATAAAATACTGCTAGGGTTTTTTATACGTCTGCAAAAAATCTACTACTAAGGGAAATAGATGAGATGCCAAATGATAACAAGGTCATTATTATGGGGACTTCAACTACCCAGATATAGAATGGAAAACTGAAGCCTGTGGATCTCGTAAAGAAAAAAACAGGTTCTTTTCAATAATTAAAGACAATTAGCTTTCCCAGCTGGTATAGATAGGATGGCAATACTGGACTTAGTATTAACCAATAGACCTGACAGAACAACAGACATGCAAGTTGGGGGACACCTGGGGAATATTGACCATAATTTAACATACTTCCAATTGTCGTTCAAAAGGGTGTTTTTTTTCAGGGGGGCCCAAAAATGCTAAGCTTCTGAAAAGCAAAATTTGACCAGCTTAGAGAGGCTATTAGTCTCACTAAGGCTAGTTTCACACGAACGTTGTGTTTTGCAGTCCGCAAATTGCCTTCAGAAGTCACCTAGTTAGTAAATAGTGTCCACCTGGGTGTAATTTATTCTCAGTATAACTACAGCTGTTCTGTGAATGCCTCAGAGGTTTGTTAGAGAAGATTAGTGATCAAACAGCATTATGAAAACCAAGGGACACATCAGACAGGTCAGGGATAAAGTTATCCCAAGCTCTGAACATCTCACACAGCACTATTCAGTTCATCAACTGAAAATGGAAAGAGTATGGCAAAACTACAAACCTACCAACACATAGCTGTCCACCTAAACTGACAGCCCAGGAAAGGAGAGCACTAATTAGAGAAGCAGCCAAGAGACCCATGGTCACTCTGGAGTCGCTGCAGAGATCAACAGCTCAGGTGGGAGAATCTGTCCACAGGACAACTATTATGCTTCATTCACACGTCAGTGTTTTGGTCAGTGATTTCCATCAGTGATTGTGAGCCAAAAGCAGGTGCAGCTCTAAACAGGTAGAGATCTTTCCATTATACCCTATGTCTATAGAGGCTCCAATCCTGGTTTTGGCCCAAATCACTGATGGAAATCACTGACCAAAACACTGACGTGTGACTGAGGCTTTAGTTGTGTACCCCAAAAATACAGGCAGTTTATGGAAGAATGGCAAGAAGAAAGCCATTTTTGAAGCCATAAGATGTCCCATTTGCAGTTTTCCACATGCCATGTAGAGGACACAGCAAACAAGTGGAAGAAGCTGCTGTGGTCAGATGAAACCAAAGTTGAACTTTTTGGCTTAAATGCAAAATGCTCTGTGTGGTGTAAATCTAACACTAGCACATCACCCTGAACACACCATCCCCACTGTGAAACATAGCATCATGCTGTGGGTACGCTTTTCTTCAGCAGGGACAGGGAAGTTGGTCAGAGTTCATGGGAAGATGGATGGCGCTTAATACAGGACAATCCTGGAGTAAAACCTAGTAGAAGCTACAAAAGACTTGAGACTGGGCGGAGGTTCACCTTCCAGCAGGAGAACAACTCTAAACATATAGCCAGAACTACAAAGGAATGGTTTAGATCAAAGCATACAATGGCTCGTTCAAATCCCTGTCCTAAATCCCATTGAAAATTTCTGTTCACAGATGCTCTCCATACAATCTGACTGAGCCTCAGTCAAAATAATGACTGCATGCCACACTTTCCAGATTTTTAGTTATTAAAAATTTTGAAAATCATGTATTATTTTATTTTTCATTTCACACATACTTGGTGCTGGGTTATCACATAAAATCCCAATAAACTAGGAATTAGACCTACTGGTAATTGTATTTCCAGGAGTCCGACATGACAGCACCACATGGAGGATGTCTCCCAGCCCACTATTGGGACAGGAACAGAGAGTAGTTAAAAGCGCCCCCCTACACACCCTCCCACCGGTGTTTTCTAAATTATCACACAATGATGGATGCTAAACCATTTTTTTTAAATTAATTATTTAACATATCACATTAACCATAACTGAAGAAAGATAAAGGAGGGAAATATGGGTGCTGTCATGTCGGACTCCTGGAAATACAATTATCGATAGGTCTAATTCCTACTTTCCAGGACGGACGTCCTCCATGACAGCACCACATGGAGCAATACCAGATTAGTATACTAATTAGGGAGGGACCACGGCCTGGAGGACCTGCAATGTCTAATCTATAGTGTTTACAAAATGTATGCGAACTCGACCATGTTGCAGCTTTGCATATCTAATCGATTGAAGCTTCTGCATGTTCTGCCCAAGATGCCACCACCGCTATGGTAGAATGGGCTCTAATGTTTTGTGGACAAGCAAGTCCACCATGTCATCTAGAATCTGAAGGTAAGGTTCCCGGGTGGTTAAGTCTTGCATCTCACCTATCCTTCGGGCTGATATTATTGCCACTAGAAAAACAGTCTTCAGAAAAGATGTTTTAAAGAGCAATTCTGTATTGGTTCAAAGGGTTCTTTAATTAAGCCATTGAGAACTGTTGATAAATCCCAAAGAGGAACAGATGATTTCAGAGTTGGTCTAATTCTTGTTGCTTTTATAAATCAGTTTACCCATCTATTCTCTGCCAAGGAATAATCTAGGAACCAGTTTAAGACTGCTATTTCAACCTTCAGGGTGCTGGGTTTAAGACCAGTATCAAACCCTTCCTGTAAGAAATCCAGTATTTCTGCCAACTTCTGGAACAGCGGATTTCCTTTTTTGATACCATCCAGGAGCAAAATTTTTTCCATATTTTGTTGTAGATAGCTGAGGTTACCTACTTATGGCTTTTTTGAAGAGTTGATATAACTCTATGGGATAATCTAATTAAAATAATTTTAAACACTTGCCTTTCAGGATCCATGCTGTCAATCATAACTTGTTTATTTCCGGATTCCAGATCGGGCCCTGAGAAAGAAGGTCTGGTCTTAAAGGGAGAGTTATCGAATGTTCTGTAGCCATGGAGTTTAGGACTGGGAACCATGCCTGTTTTGGCCAGAATGGGGCCACTAAAATTACTTTTGTTGATTCTATCCTGATTTTCCTGAGGACTGCTGATATTAGGGGAAACGGAGGGAACGCGTATGCCAGCTTCATATCCCACTTTTGAGATAAGGCATCCACCCCATCTGGATGATCTCTTGGATCTAGGGAGAAGAAGGAATCTACCTGTGCATTTGTTTTTGTAGCGAAAAGATCTATTTTGGGATATTCCCATATTTCCATCAACTCCTTGAACACTTGTTTGTTCAGAGACCATTCGCTCGAGTATAGGTAGTTTCTGCTCAGAAAATCTGCCGACTGATTTTGTGATCCTTTGAGATGGACTGCCGAGATTGATATGACGTTTTCTTCCGCCAAGGAAAAGATCTTGTGGGAAAGAGTTTGAAGAAGTCATATTGTCGGATAAAATTCTTATGTGGTGACTACATAAGAGCCTGACTCTGCCTCAGCGTTTCCCAAACCGCTTGGAGCTCTCAAATGTTCGAGGATTTTTCTTTCGTTTCTTGATTCCAAACCCCTTGGAAGTAATGTTGTCCTATTTTGGCTCCCCATCCCTGTCGACTGGCATCTGTCGTTACCACGATATAGGGACTTAGAATCCAGGGAATTCCTCTCGAGAGATTCTCTGCATTCTGCCACCAATTCATTGACTCTCGAGCTTTGTTCTTTATATGAATTTTTTGATTTAGTGATTGTTGGTTTCCATCCCAGACTGAGAGAATCATGTTTTGTTACGTTCTCGAGTGGAACTGACTCCATGGGACCATCATGATACATGCGGTCATCAGACCCAGAATGCTCATTGCTTCCCTTATCGTATAAACAGATTTCTTTTGAAAGGACACTACTTTTTCTAACAGGCTTATCCGCCTGTTTTCTGGAAGGAAGGATTTTTGCAACGTGGAGTCTAATACGGTTCCTAAAAAGATCTTCCTGGTGTCTGGAGCCAGATCTGCTTTTTCTAGGTTCAGGATCCAACCTAAACTCTGCAGGAGGGAAATAGCACTCCAAGTCTGGTCGCCCAGAATCTGAATTGAATCTGCAATCAGACGAAAGTCGTCCAGATATGGTACAATTTTAACCCTTTTCTCCTTAAGAAGGCAACAATTTCTATTATCAACTTGGTGAATACCCGTGGGGTTGAGGATATCCCAAACGGAAGTAATTGGAACTGATAATGATTTACTTCCCAATTCTCTTTTATTGCAAATGTTAAATATTTTTGGTAGTCTGGGTGAATTGGCACATGGTAATATGCGTCCTTCAGGTCCAGGGTGTACATTACCGCACCTGGAGGAATTAAGGGTATAGTAGATCTGATTAATTCCATCTTGAAGCGTCAGTATTTTATTGATTTGTTTAGGAGTTTCAAATTTATTATAGTCCTGAAAGAACCATCCGTTTTTTTTAATAAGAAACAGCTTCGAATAAAACCCCTCACCTTCCTGATGTTTTGGGACCCGAACTACTGCTCCTAATGTAATTTTTTAGTTTCGTAATATCTTTTACAAGGTTTTGCTGTATTGCATTCTGTCCATAGCCAGTTATCACATATTTTTGTTGGGGGATTTCTAAAAATTGTATTTTGTAGCCTTCCTGGATTATCTGTAGCGCCCACGGGTGTTGAGTTATTTGACGCCACGCTGGAAGAATTTTAATCTGCCCCCCACAGGTCTGGTGTCATTGTTTGTTTTGGGAGTTGGGGTTAAGTAAAAAACCCCTTCCCTTTCCCCCTTTCGGATAGGACCATCTTCCAGATTTTTCTTTGTCCTTAACCGTTTGTTTTTTTTGTAGGAATCTTTTATGAAAAAAACTGCTGCTTTCTAGCTTTTTCTTCTGGAAAGCCCTTTTTTTTGTCAAAGGCTTTTTCAAGGATATTGTCCAGCACTGGACCAAAGACGTAGGCCCTTGAGAAAAGAATGGCACATAATCTATTTTTGGATGCTAGGTCGCCCAACCAATTTTTTAGCCGCAAGGCTCTCCTTGCCGTGTTTGAAAGAGACCCATTCCTGGCGGCAAACCTTATTGATTCCGCAATAAGCTGTGGCCATTTTTAATAGGGGAATAGATTCTAGTATATCTTCTCTAGGAGTCCCCATTTTTAGATGGTTCTCAAGTTGAAATAACCATAAAAGTATAGATCTCGCAACTGATGTTGCGGCAATATTTGTGCTAACTAGAGCTGCAGCTGTTTCCCAGGTTTTCCTTCTTTTTAGGTTCCGCCTTATGAGTGGTTTCTTTTTCCCCCTAGGAAGATATGACGGACAGTCTTTTAGAGTAGATATCCAAGGGTGATTAAGAAAGGGATATGATAAGATCTTATTTACATGTCCCTGAACAGGTGGCTCTGGGGATTGCTCTCTGCAGACAGCTGAGGTATCCATGATATGAGGACCCTGATGCTATCTCCCCTGTGGTTTAAATAGCCCTGGCACTTACCCCTCCTGTTGCAGCAATGCCCCTCCTCTTCCTTCTGAGACACATCCTGGGAGAGTCAACCGCATGGGACGTGAGGCCGGAAAGCCAGGCCTCCAGCGTCCCCTGCCATGCCGGACACCGTAATCATCCTATCAGCCAAGGTTCCACTGAAGCCACTATGGACGCCCCCATCTTGTTTCCGACTGCCCTTTCCTTGGCCGCGGAAATGACGTCAGACGCTCTGCGTCACGTGCGTCCGCATCTCCCATGTGATCCCGGCGTCCGTCGATGAGGAGGAGAAGGAAGCTCGGTTCCCAGAGCCTCACTGGGGTTACGGAAACCAACTCCCCAGCCCGCGGCCTACTCAGAACGCCAACCTTTTCAAGCCACTTGGCCATCAGGTACCAGAGGGGCTGGGGAAGCGGCTAAGGAACCCCCAGCTCAGAGGGTTTTAGCATGGCGTCTTACTGGAAGGGAAGGGGAGGAACATGCCCCCGATCCAACCCCTATCAGTCCTCAGGTCAGAGACCCCTCTCTGTCACTGTCCAATATTGGGACAGGAAAAAACACTGGTGGGTGTGCATGTGTGGGGAGGGAGCTTTTAACTACTCTCTGTTCCTGTCCCAATAGTGGGCAGGGAGACGTACTACATGTGGTGCTGTCATGGAGGACGTCCTGGAAAATACATTTAAGCATGTGGGTGTAACAGGAAAAATGTAGAAAAGTTCAAGGGTATGAATACTTTTTAAAGGCACTTTATTTAAAAGCATCCTATACTCTCATTGTGATAGGTACATACCTTATGGGAATAAAATGGTCAGAACAATAAAATGATGTGGATTAATGGAAATGCAAATGACAAAAAGAAAGGATTTAAATTACTAAAAATGCACTAAAAAACTATTAGGAAAAATATGGGGGGCCATTTATTAACCTGAAATACGCCTATATGAGGCGCATTTCAGGGAAAAGACAGATAAAGGCAGCCAAGCTGGATACAGAGAGTCTCATTGACAAAGACAGTAAAACTAACCCTAAAATATTCTTCGCTTATATAAATGGTAAAAGTTTAAACTTGAAAGTGTCGACCCTTTAAAGAGTGATAAGGAAGGCGTTGTAGACAGCAATGAAGAGAAAGCAAATTCATAATTTTTTTTTCTCCACTGTATTCAATAGGAACTGTCACATAAAATGCAGAGTGTCCAAATGAACTTCCCATTAAAGGGGTTGTCCGAGTTATGAAAAAAATGTATAGTACTATAAATCTGATGGGCAGCAATATATAACTTATAAGCAAGTTTTAGGCAAAAAAATCTATATTTCCACATTTCCCTGGTTGTCTTCTGGTCTTTGTTTACATGCAGTAATAACAATCTCTGCCCCTCCCCCTTCCTGCTATGCAAAGGCAGTGAATACAAGTGCTCAGTGACATGTCTGTCTGCTGGGATACTCAGCAGCATGTTGTATGTGTAGGAATACAATTCCCAGCTGTACAATGACACTGCTGATACACACAGGGTCTTCCCCCTACCTGTTATTGTACAATACAATACTTTGCATCTCCTCCAGATCAGCTCCAGTATCAGCTCTGTGTCTGTAGGGTAAGGAGAGCAGATCCTGTGTCTCTTTGCATCTGCAGCTGCTGTTGCAAAGCCTTCAGTGTGTTCTGGCTGAAGGGATTAATGTTTTATCTGAAAGAATCCAGGGAGAGCAGATAGCAGGAGCCCGGCAGAGCAGGGGGGAGCGTGGCCGGCACAGTGACGTTTCGTGTACAGGCTCTGTGCACGAATACAAGATTAGCAGGGAGGCAAGCTGACATCACAGGTCATGTGACCCTCATTGAAACCTGAGAAACCAGCAGCTTTAGAAGCAGAAAGTGTATGGAAAAGCTGTTGTATTTGACTAGTTAGAAACATACAAAGGACAAAAAAATAACTTGGGCAACCCCTTTAAGTGTGGCCTGACTGACCCAGGAAGAAATGCAGCAGTGTGTTAAAATGTATAAAATAGACAAACACCAAGTCCAAATTGCATATGCTTCAAGATTCTAAGATAATTGAGTAATGTAATAGACAAACCCTTAATTCTGATATTTAAGGGCTCTAATGACAGGGTCTGTTCCACAAGATTGGCGCATAGCAAATATAGTGCCACATTGAAAAAACCGAGCCTGGAAACTATAGGCCGGTAATTCTAACATCTGTCACGGGTAAACTGTTTGAAGGTTTTCTTAGAGAGTGTATATCCTGGAGTATATCAATTAAAATGAGTGTACAGTATAAGCAGCATGGGTTCATGTGTGGTATGAAGAGAGATAGATTAGTAAACTAATAGAGATAGAGAGATAGATTAGTAAACTAATCTGAATTTCACAAAGAAATTTGCTTTGTGATGAATTACTTCATCATGAAGCGCATATCTTTGTAAGTAGCGGGCGCAATGATGGGGAACGGCAATTGCGCCACCATCCTTTATTGAACCCCTCAGATGCTGCATTCATCTCTTATCGTGGCATCTGAGAATAAAAGTGAGGGCTTTCAGGGGTTAAAGCACTGGAGAAAAAAAACAAAACAAAAACTAATACTCAACATATACAGTGCCTTGCGAAAGTATTTGGCCCCCTGGAACTTTTCAACCTTTCGCCACATTTCAGGCTTCAAACAAAAAGATATAACATTTTAAATTTTTGGTGAAGAATCAACAAGTGGGTCACAATTGTGAAGTGGAATGAAATTTATTGGATCATTTAAACTTTTTTTGTAATAATAAAACTGAAAAGTTGGGCGTGCAAAATTATTCGGCCCATTTACTTTCAGTTCTGAAAACTCACTCCAGAAGTTCATTGAGGATCTCTGAATGATCCAATGTCCTAAATGACTGATGAAGATAAATAGAATCCACCTGTGTGTAATCAAGTCTCCGCATAAATGCACCTGCTCTGTGATAGTCTCAGGGTTCTGCATCATGAAGACCAAGGAACACACCAGGCAGGTCCGTGATACTGTTGTGGAGAAGTTTAAAGCCGGATTTGGATACCAAAAGATTTCCCAAGCTTTAAACATCCCAAGGAGCACTGTGCAAGCGATCATATTGAAATGGAAGGAGTATCAGACCACTGCAAATCTACCAAGACCCAGCCATCCCTCTAAACTTTCATCTCAAACAAGGAGAAGACTGATCAGAGATGCAGCCAATAGGCCCATGATCACCCTGGATGAACTGCAGAGATCTACAGCTGAGGTGGGAGAGTCTGTCCATAGGACAACAATCAGTCGAACACTTCACAAATCTGGCCTTTATGGAGGAGTGGCAAGAAGAAAGCCATTTCTCAAAGATATCCATAAAAAGTCTTGTTTACAGTTTGCCACAAGCCACCTGGGAGACACACCAAACATGTGGAAGAAGGTGCTCTGGTCAGATGAAACCAAAATCGAACTTTTTGGAAACAATGCAAAACGATATGTTTGGCATAAAAGCAACACAGGTCATCACCCTGAACACACCATCCCCACTGTCAAACATGGTGGTGGCAGCATCATGGTTTGGGCCTGCTTTTCATCAGCAGGGACAGGGAAGTTGGTTAAAATTGATGGGAAGATGGATGGAGCCAAATACAGGACCATTCTGGATGAAAACCTGTTGGAGTCTGCAAAAGACCTGAGACTAGGACGGAGATTTATCTTCCAACAAGACAATGATCCCAAACATAAAGCAAAATCTACAATCGAATGGTTAAAAAATAAACGTATCCAGGTCTTAGAATGGCCAAGTCAAAGTCCAGACCTGAATCCAATTGAGAATATGTGGAAAGAGCTGAAAACTGCTGTTCACAAACGCTCTCCATCCATCCTGAAAGAACTTGAGCTGTTTTGCAAGGAAGAATGGGCAAGAATTTCAGTCTCTAGATGTGCAAAACTGATAGAGACATAACCCAAGTGACTTGCAGCTGTAATTGCAGCAAAAGGTGGCGCAACAAAGTATTAATGCAAGGGGGCCAAATAATTTTGCACGCCCCACTTTTCAGTTTTATTATTACAAAAAAAGTTTAAATGATCCAATAAATTTCGTTCCACTTCACAATTGTGACCCACTTGTTGATTCTTCACCAAAAATTTAAAATGTTATATCTTTTTGTTTGAAGCCTAAAATATGGCAAAAGGTTGAAAACTTCCAGGGGGCTGAATACTTTTGCAAGGCACTGTACATTTGAGCGTGAAGAGGCCACTGCAGCCACCTTGATCGAAGACCACATGTGAAATCTTGGGCGGTAAGTGATGGCATCATTACATTGCCCGGTATGGTCATGTCATACGTCATTGTGCACAAGATATCGCAGGGGATATTCAATAAAAATGGCAGAGATTCAGATTTAAGTCCACTTCAGATACTTTGATTCAATAAACCCTAGATATAATATACAGTGGTCCCTCAAGATACAATATTAGTTGGTTCCAGGGCGACCATTGTATGTTGAAACCATTGTAATCGGTTCTAAAGCCCCAAAATGTCATGCAAGATAAGAGAAAATGAAGATTTAAGAAAAATAAGCAGATAATTAAGAGAGAGAAAACAAGTCCTTACATATAACAGTCAGGAATAGGTGATAACTAGCAACTAATACAGATATTGTACCAGAGAAGTGGCATTGATTGGTTGGATCTGAGTCTGAGATATTGTATGTTGAGTCTAGTTTCAACTTACGATGGGTCAGAAAAGACCATTGTATGTTTAAAATATTGTATCCTGAGGCCATTGTATCTTGACTTCTCCAATGCATTTGATACTGTGACACATAAAGGTTAGTATATAAAATGAGAATGCTTGGACTGGGGGAAAATGTGTATATGTGTAACTGGCTCAGTGATAGAAAAGGGTGTTTATTAACGGTACACTCAGATTGGGTCACCATCACTAGTGGGGTACCACATGGGTCAGTACTGGGCCCTATTCTCTTCAATATATTTATTAATGATCTTGTAGAAGGCTTGCACAGTAAAATATCAAATTAACACAAAAGAGGACAGTATATCACTACTGATGAGAAGGGAAGTTTAAAGGGGTCGGCCACTTTCTGGTTACTCTTGACCAATATGCTTGTAAGATGATTATATGGCACCTACTTATATAGTCTTTGTGGAAATTCTGCACCGTTTTCTATATTTTATATGGTATGCCTCCGTTTTACAAAGTCTTTTGTGCTGCCCACACAGAATGCCTGTCCATAAGATGGCCGCTGATGGAAGGTCATGTGACCAGGAAAATCACCTCCATGTGATGTCTTCTCCATTCAAATACACTGCACCTTCCATCTGTATTGGGAGTTTAGTGCAGATGCAGTGTGTTTGAATGAAGGAGACATCACATGGACGTTATTTGCATGTCACATGACCTTCCATCAGCAGCCATATTATGGAGAGGACCTCTGTGTGGACAGCACAAGACAAGGGAGAATACCTTATGAAATCTATTAAATGGAGCAGAATTTCAACAAAAGCTATTAGTAAGTGCCATATAATCATCTCACAAACACATTGGTCAATAGTAACCAGAAAGTGACCAACCTCTTTAACCCCTTCACGACTGTCATCTGTGTATATACGTCCTATCTGCACATGCCCCGTGCAGATAGGACGTATATACACTTGCAGGCAGAGCTTTAATCCCAGCGCTGATCAGTGCTGGGATTAAAGCTCCTGCTCCTGCAATCTAGCAGGAGCAGGTCGGGTCCCAGCTGACAGACAGAGCGGGGACCCTGAGGAGAAGACAGGAGCGGTTTATTACCGCTTCTGCCTTCTCCTGTGCCTGGACGAGAGTGCTGCACGAGCACATGGTGGAGGAGGAAGGAAGCGGCAGAGCAGTGCTGCAGGGTCTAAGGAGACCCTGATCAGCTCTGCCTGTGTATAATGCCCCCACAGGGGGCTGTTTTCCCCTGTAACTGGGGCTCCTGTGGATGCCCCAGTTACAGTGGAAACAGTAAAAAAAAAAAAAAAAATGTTTAAAAAACAAAAGTCAATGTCCTCCAGACAAAAATAAATTAATATATAAGTGAAAAAATAATAATAGAAAAACAAAAGTGTAAAAAAAATATATAAAAATGCAGTCGCCAAAGGAAACAGTCACCATAATCGCCCCGTTCAATAAAATCTATACATGTTATATATCAAATCGATCGTCATCAAATAGGGAACCTATTGCAATAATTAGTGTGTCAGTTTTAATATTTAAAAAATAAAAATCTATAATTAAGAATTAGCGTTTTTCGTCCAAATTAAACCTAAAAAAATATAAAAATTCTCCAAAAAAAAAAACCCCAACATTGTAATAAAAAGTCCTAAGTAGCAAGTAAAAAAAATTGCAAAAATGATTTTGGTATTCAAACAAAAAAAATTAGGGTCACTAGACCACCATGTGTCCAAATCACAAAAAGTTGCCTGGACATTCAGGCTTTTTATAGGCCGGTCATGAAAGGGTTAACAATGATAAATGGAAGGTTATGCATATGGGAATAGAAAATACAAATCACCAGTACATACTAAATGGCAAAACACTGAGTAACACTTAGATGTAAAAAGACATAGACGTAGTAATTTTAGTTCATAGTAAACTTAAAGAGGAACTCCCACAAAAAATGTATTCTCTGACCTGAAAGATGCATGATGTAATCTGTAGTGAATGTAATCTTCTCATCAGTGACTGTATTTGTGAGCTATCCCCTTCCTTTCTGATCCTCCGCTGTGTCATGTGACCAACTCTTTGATCTTCAACTGGCACGGGACAGGAAGTCAGTTACTTCTCTATTCATTCCTATGAGACTGACATTGAGGCTTCCATAGGAATACATAGAGAAACTGACTTCCTGTCCACACATAAGATGTTGAGTTATTTGGAAAGTCTGATTGCTTGGTCACATGACACAGCCGAAAAGCAGAAGGGAGGGGATAGCTCACAAATACAGTTACAGATAAGAAGATTATCTTCACTACAGATTACATCATGTACCTTTCTAACAGGTCTAAAAATAACTTTTTTGCGGGAGTTCTTCTTTAACCACTTCCAGACCAGGCCATTTCCCCCTTCCTGACCAGGCCCAATTTTATAAATCTGACATATGTCACTTTATGTGGTAATAACTTTGGAGTGCTTTTACTTATCCAGGCCATTCTGAGACTATTTTCTCGTGTACAAAAGATGAAAAGCGTTCCAGCACTTCCAATAAAATTATGTTGCTTTTTATTTTTCCTTTGTAGCAAATAACACTCATGGACACGACCCTCCACCTCAGCAAACGTTGACGCGTTTTCGAACACAGGTGTGTTCTTAGTCGTAACTGAATGAGTCTCCCTCCCCTGAACATTTTAAAGACATGCCACACCTCCAACTAATCTCGGAGTGGGAAATGTTCACAGGTGTTACTTTGAGGAGTTCTCATTCACTTGCCATGAACAACACAGAATTCCACCGCATAAAAATGTATATGTCTACTTTCTGCTACATTTCATGCTACTTATATCAACATTATATTCAACAAAGACATCAAATAATATCGAAAATCTCATATCATCATATAAACATGAAAAACACAGAAAATATACAGAAAATAAAATGTGTAGAAAGAAAACATGTATTTAAAATGAACAGGGAAATGCACTATTACCTGCAAATTCTATGTTTTGACATATGGCGTTAGTTATTACAAAAGTCCATATGGGAAAGAAAACATGAGGAAGGGAAAAAATATATATATTTTTTAATAATAATACATTAACTCCTTCCTCATGTTTAATCCCATAGGGAACCTGGTATTCAACCTGAAGATCCAATATGCCTCCCTTTGCAGAATCAACTTTTTGATATCTCCACCTCTAGGGGGGACTAAAATCTTTTCAATTGCAAATGCACGAAAACTCCCTAAACTACGATTGTGTGCAGCTATAAAATGCTTGGCTGCGTTTGATGTACCCAGGCAGGTAGGATTTTCTATATAATTTATATGTTACAATATTCTTGTTTTAAATTTCCTAGAAGAACTGCCTACGTACATCAAATCGCAATTCCTGCACCGTACAACATACACTATACCTGCTGTGTTGCAATTAATGTAACTTTTTATTGGGAAAGATAAACTATGATCTGAGTCATAAAAACATTGGGTAGATAAACATATCTGCACGTTTTACATGGATGACTTCCGCACTTCGTAAAACCTGTATATCTAAGCCACATCTCTGATGAAGTTTTATTTGAGAAAAATGAAGGAGATAAGGTGTTACCGATTGTACGTGGACGTCTTGATACTATTCTACACCTATTCTTTAGTACTTTATATAGAATGTCATCTTCATACAAAATGGGAAGACATTTTAAATTAGCATTTTTTATTTGTGAAAATTGCCGACTATATGTCAAAACTAAGGTAGGTTGTGTTTCCTTATATTTTTCTTTTGCACTACTTTTATTTTTACCATTTGGTTTTGTACTCTCGTGTGAAAAAAGAAATTCTCTATTTTTGTTTTGAGGTATATTAATGGCTCTAGTCAGCATTCAACTAGGATACCTTCTACTTCGCAATCGTGAAATAACTATTTTACACTGTTTCTCAAAAGACGCATCTGTACTGCAATTTCTACGTGCTCTTATCATCTCACCTACTGGAATAGCCTTAAGTGTATGCATGGGATGATGACTGTTAGCTCTCAGCAATGAATTCCCAGTCATTTCTTTTCTATACGTCTCTGTTCTTATAATCTCATGTGGTATACCAGTTTAAGATCTAGAAAACTAATTGTATGTGCATCTGAAAAGCATGTAAACCTAAGATTATAAGGATTATCATTCAGATACTCGAGAAAAGCTGGTATGGCAGACACATCTCCCTCCCAAATTAAAAGCAAATCATCGATGTATCTGCATGGTGTATCTCACCATCTTAACAAATGCTTTATTGTGACTATAAATGTAACGTTCCTCCCAATATGACATTACAAGATTAGCCAGCGATGGAGAAAAACGAGCACCCATTAAAAAAACTCCTCTCCTTTGGACATAAAAATTATTAAACAAAAAATAATTATGATTTAACAAAATATGTCACATCCAAAATGTAATCTATCAAAGTTGTCCCATATGTACTATATTTATGTAAATGATACTCCAATGCCAACATTGCAACGTTATATGGTATTGACGGATATAATGAAACAACATCACTGGCTATCCAAGTATAATCCCCGCTCCATTTCATATGAAAAAAACTTCTCAAAACATCCGAAGTATCCTTAATATATCCAGGTACATGCTTCACTAAAGGTTGTAAAAGAGAATCAAGCCATTGTCCTAATCTTTCAGTTAATGACCCTATGCCAGAAACTATGGGGCATAAAGGTGGAGTGTCAATACCCTTATATACTTTGGGCAGTGCATGTATAATATGTTGTACTTCATGTTAATGGTAAATTTGAGTCAATATGTTTTACCTAAACATAGATCCAAAAATAATGAAAATTTGTTAAAATTCACTATTTTCTAAATTTGAATCTCTCTGCTTTTAAGACAGCTAAACCTCATAAAGTAATTATTAACATTCATAATATATCTACTTTATGACAGCATCATTTTGGTAATGTAATTTTTTTTAGGATGTTAGAAGGTTTAGAATTTTAAAAGCAATGTTTGAAATTTTCAAGAAAATTTCCAAAATCAACTTTAAGGACCAGTTCAGTTCTGAAATCACTTTGAGGATCTTACATAATAGAAACCACTCATGAATGACCCCATTTTAGAAAAGTACACCCCTCAAACTATTTAAAACTGGTTTTAGAAATGTTGTTAACCCATTAAAGGCTATGTACACCTTTGGAGTAATTTTTTTATGATTGCATTTAACTTATTTTTGGCTAAAAATCATATTTTCAATTGGTCTTTATTAAAAAATATTTAGCTGTTCACTTTGTGCCGGTCGTCTAATCTTATCTGTAAACTACTGAGAGGTCATAAACACTTATTTAAGCCACATTCTTATCAGTAAGGTAAGGAGTGAGCTTTAGGCTACTTTCACACGAACGTTGTGTTTTGCGATCTGCAAATTGCGGATCCGCAAAAAAAAAAAAACGGATGACGTCCGTATGGCATACTTTTTTTTTGTGGATCCATCGTAACAATGCCTATCCTTGTCCGCAAAACGGACAAGAATAGGACATATTCTATTTTTTTTTGCGGGCTACGGAACGGACATACGGATGCGGACAGCACACAGTGTGCTGTCAGTATTTTTTGCGGACCCATAGAAATGTATGGGTCCGCATTTTATCAGCAAAAAATGCGTCTCGGAGCCCTCAAAATATACTGTCGTGTGAAAGAAGCCTTAATGAGTGGTTATGATGTAAGAGAGAAGCGATAAGCTGTCTGTATGCTCCTCAGATGACGGAATTGAGAAAAAATCCACAGAAATTAAAGCAAAATGGAGGTGAAATTGCAAAATTTCCCTTTTTTTTGGAAGATTTTCCATTTTAATCAATTTTTTTTCGTGTAACACATCAAGGGTTAACAACAAAACAAACCTCAATATTTATTACCCTGATTCTGCAGTTTGCACAAACACCCCATATGTGGTCATAAACTGCTGTACGGGCACACGACAGGGCTCAGAAGGCAAGGAGCACCATATGGTTTTTGGAGAGCAGATTTTGCTGGAATTTCTTTAGGCACGTTGCATTTGAAGAGACCCTGAGGTACCCCTACAGTGAAAAGCTCCCAAAAAGTGACCAGATTTTGTAAACTACACCACCCAAGAAATTTTGAGGGGTGTAATGAGCATTTGACCCAACAGGCATTTCATAGAATCTATAATACTTGGCTGTGAAAATGAAACATTACGTTTTTGTTTTTTTTTTAACAAGAAAATGGTGTTTTATGCCCAAACTTTCTTTTTCACAAAGGATTACAGGAAAACTTCATCCCACAATTTGCTACCCATTTTTTCCTGAATACAGTAACACCCTAATTGTGGTCGTACACTGTTATTTCTTCATAAGGGAAGGAGCAGCATCTGGATTACCTAAAACATGGAATTTTCTGACATGGTTTTTAAGAGTGATAACTTTTTTAATTTTTTGTTGACTGAGCTGTGTGAGGTTTTTTTTTTGCAGGACAAGTGTCACGACAGTAGACAGGAAAATGCACTCACACGGTGAGCCCTAACTTGAACCCAGCCCGCTGACCCTGCCTACTTGCAGAAAAGCCCTAGGTGGCAAGTCCACATCTAGTCGACCATCCGCATACTGGTAAGTGCAGGGAGCCAAACCAAGGGCCTGTTCACACACTGGAACCCAGAACAAACAAACTGTCACGGACGCTCCTGCGACAGTTGGCAGGAGGTCAGTCAGATTCGCAACACGTGGCGTACTTTGACATGTTTTCCTTTTTTGTTGCTGGTATTTACCACACCCTTTTCCCTCAGGTGTTGCTGGTGTGGTAATTGTCCTTCCTCTATTTATTGCTGCTTCTCCCACAGTTCCTTGCGGTTTATAGCTTCAGTGGATATTGTAGTAGATTGGTGTTGATTCTCTGCTGAGATTCTGGTGCTTCCATTTCTTCATTGAAGATAAGTGTCCTCATTCCCTTTTGTATTTTTCATTACTTTTCCCTGTTTGTTTTTAGGCCTGAGGGAGTCACCTGTTCATCCTTCCTTTTGGAGGAACAGGTAGACTCATTTCCTGACATTAGTTTCAGGGTCCTATAGGGTCAGATTGGATCTTAGGTTCCTGTGTATGAACTCGCCTAGTTTTGAGGCCAGTTCATACTGTTAGTCAGTTAGTATTTGAGTCAGGGTTTCCTTTAGGCGGTGTCCCCTTCCTTCCCTAGTTCTCAGGTCTATCTACTTTCCCTCCTACGCTCAGTGTGGTTCCCCCCCCACACCTCAGCGTGACACAAACACACAAAGAAGAGTCGTGCAGAAAACAGTCAAAGCCAGGAGGTCAATACAATACCAAATCACAAAGCAGAAGGGGGTCTCAAGTAGCCAAGCCAAGGGTCAATACCGGACTAGAAAACACAGTTCAAAATCGCTAAGCAGAGAGAGAGGTACAGGTCAAGCCGAGGTCAAATCCAATAGCAACAATCAAATACACACACTAGCAGCAAATTTCAGCAAGAGAAAACCTATAATTGGCAAGGGTGTATTGCCAGCAGGGGTTTATATAGAGCACAGAGTACATGGATCAGCACCTGATAGGTCCATGAATCAGTGCTCCATCCAGCACACAGGTGATATCAGCTGAACAATCAGCCCACTGCTATTGTCATCCACAACACTCCCGCTGTGGGGAGAAAAATCACAGCAACAGTTGCTAATGACACTGTTGCATCACGAGGGGGCGTGGCCTGTCAGCGTGTCTCTCCTGACGCAGCCGCTCCAAAGATCTCACCGCTGGAGCATGGACAGGCAAGTTTGTGACAACAAGCTGTAGTTTTTATTGACACCATATTGGGTACATTTACTTTACATTTGCTATCTCATTTTTTGGGAGGTGAAGTCACAAAAAAGCTGTTTGGTGTAATTTTTCTATATATTTTTTTACACTGTTTACTTGATGGGGTAGATAATGTGATATTTTTATAGATCAGGACGTTACAGATGTGACAATACCAAATATGTCTAGCTTTGTTTTATTTTTACGTTTTACATAATAAGAACATTTTTAGAAAAAAAAAATCATGTTTTTGTGTTGTCTTACAGAAATATTTTTTACATTTTTCTGGCTATGGTTTTGTGTGAGAGCTCGTTTTTTGTGGGATGAGGTGACTTTTTTTATTGCCACCATTATGGGGTACATACGACTTTTTGATCGGTTGATATGTTTTTTGGGGGGGTGAAAGGAGTAAAAAAAAGCAGTTTTGGCATTATTTTTTTTTTTTTTTTTTTTTTACACCATTTACTTGGAGTAGATCATGTCATATTTTTGTAGAGCCAGTCTTTATGGGCACGGCGATGCCAATCATGCCTATTTTTTTATTTTTTTATAAGCTTAATCCAGTAAAGTCACCCAACAGCATACATACAAACCATAATCGTAGGGAGACAAATGGGACCATTCATCACCAGGATGACAAAAAGGACCATTACTTGAAAACAAACTATCAGTCTCCAACTAAACCTCTGTTTAGTGATATATTAGCAGGGAGGAACATTCACGTGATGCTGCATCAGTTACTTGGTGCAGCAGTATTACCAGTGACAAGAAGAGAGCTCTAGTAATCAATAAGATATAGGGCAACAATAAAGGGTACATAAGAGTATCTCTGACAACTGCAAGATGATAGGATGTATCAAAAAGTTGGCTGGTGAAATGGGAAATTATCTGGCTACACCTTTGGTATTTCCCAAA
The DNA here is from genome assembly GCA_900303285.1 of Rhinella marina. Taxonomy (NCBI): domain Eukaryota; kingdom Metazoa; phylum Chordata; class Amphibia; order Anura; family Bufonidae; genus Rhinella; species Rhinella marina. The sequence goes on along the minus strand of ONZH01024882.1, from coordinate 14,128 downwards.
AAAGACACTGAATGACAGCTCAAGTCACCAGTCGGGGTTATACTGTAGCTTCCATGCCCCAATCAATGCTGAGCTACATATCAGGTCCTGGGTCCTGGACTCAGCACACTTAAATTTGAAGTTCCCTTCTGGCTGTACACCTTTCCCCGTGATTGTCTTTGACTCACTAGCTGTTTTCCTGGTTTCTGTTTCGCGTATTTTTGGATTACTTGTGTTCTGACCTCACTTGCCTTTTTGACCACTCTCTGTCTCACATATTGGTAATGAGCTTCTTGTCTGGTTCTGATATCGTCTTGGCTTTTGACTACTCTCTGTCTCTCGATTTGGTACTTTGTTGTCCTCCTGATTCTGACCCATTTGACTAGTTGCGGACTTGCTACCTACTCTAGGGCTTGCACTGAAAATAAGCAGGGAAAGTGGACGAGGTTACAATTAGGGCTCACTGTGTGTTTCTGTCCCAACTTACAGGCGTCACGGAAAGAACAGCAATCAAACAGAATGGCTAATAGGAAGAGCTGGATATTGTTAGGTTATTTCAAAAAGAAACCAGCAGGTGGCAATGTTGGCTAAGAAAGGAGAAATAACAGCAATGTCTGTAACTTTTCACATGTACAGTCCTGTGGCAAAATCACATTCCTGGAGTTATGGGGCATTATAATCCAACTTTAAATTAAGACATGACGCGCAAGAGACCCTACACAGCTTCTCAGCCTGGTGATAAATAGCAAAACAGAAAGTCATTTATCTGTCCATAGGCTGTATATCCAATGGTCCTCCTTGGAGACCCTGTATCCTCCCCGAGGGTCACACCACCCTGCAGATCCTGTTTATAAAGCTAAATGTGTGGCGGTCTCAAGAACAAAGGTCCTCTTATGTCAAGGACTGGCCCGACTGGGCATTTGATGATGGCTGCAGAAAGTGGCCTTGGGGAAAATCCTCTCAGCACCAGTTATCCATTCCGCCCCTAGCTCACCCCAAAGGGACAAGGACTCCAGAGGAGTGCAGATTTGATGTGGGGAGCAGCAGCCCACTATCTCTCCTGGGATACCAGGCCTCTCATAGACCAGGTGCGATGTGGTGATCAGTATCCCACTATTTCTGTTGGGACACAAGATTGCCATCAGAATCACACTGGGTTAAATGTTGGCCCTGAGCAACACTGGACTGGATTGTCTGACCAGCTACGGCAGTGGATGACCCCTTCGATATAGTCTCCAGAAGTCCCCAGGAAGGAAAGAGCAAGTCCACAAATGTTCAGCTGTTCTATAGGCTGTAAGATGGCAACAGGTGTTTTTTCCTAATTTCTCTGCCAATATCCAAAAGAAGAGAGATGTGTTCCTGGATGTCAAAAAGTGCCTGTTGGATGTGTAGGTTCCTAATGCCATGTTGTATCCAGCAAATATGCAAGTAGAAGCTCTGAGTGAACTGAACATTTTTGAAATGGCAAAGGATACCTTCCAATGGTTAGACCATCATAAGAGACTTCTGCACAATACCGAGGACTGTGTATATAACGATATCTTCTAATTGCCCTGTTGGACAACAGTAGTATCTATATAATGTTGCTTAGCAATGGCTCTATATAGATGTACTCATACTAGTGTGGTGAGCGGGAGGACATATGGACTTTATTTTATTCACAGTTGAACTTACTTGTCTGGATGTCTTAGTTGATCTTAGTTGCGAGTTCAATGGATCAATGGAGCACTGATGCCCCGGCCTGCTACTTTGGATCCACATTTATGATTTAGATTTTTGGGGATCTAGGAATGAACTCTTTATTGGGAACAGTGGGTCAGTCATCTGGTATTCTGTACTGATGTATTATCTGTTTGTGCAGGCAGAGTTCTTGCGATCAGATAAACAGTCTGGGGTCAAATGCAGGCAACTAAGGGTCACAACAGAGATCAGGCATTTAAGGGTTAAATGCGGGAAATACACAGAATTTGACACGGGTGCATATGTACATGGAAACAGCACACCTCTGCAGGACACTAACGAAGTAGAATTTATTGCTCAGGCACCTTCACACAGAAGGTGATTAAAAGGGGTTATCCAAACCTTTAAACCCCCCACAATTTCTGGGTTCCTCATACAGATAATACCTGGTCCCCGATGCCTGTGTCCTTCTGAATCTTTCCACGGCCATCGCTGCATCTCCCTGTCAAGCAGATCACAACATCCAGCAATGGGAGGGGATGCAGCCAATAGCAGGCCACAGCGGTGACCTGCCCCCTTGCGTCACGAGCGACGTTACCCGTGATGCAAGGGGAGCGGGTCAGCGGCACAGTCTATTGGCTACACCCCACATCACCGAATGTTGTGATCTGCACAATCAATAACTGTGATGGTATCAGGAAGGACACGTGCGTCTGAGACCAGGTATTCTCTGTATGAGGGGCCTGGGCATTGTGGTGGTTTTACAGGTTTGGATAACCCCTTCAAATTCCCCCACTGTAGCCAGTGATAGGCTGGGGAAGATTAAGATGGTCATGTTGGCCCTTTAGAACTGGACTGGAACTGACCATGCACACCTACCCTAAAGCATTGACACGCCATATAACAAAAAGAAACAAAAGGCGCTCCATAGTGTAAAACCTTTAAATTTGTTTAATAGAGAGTTGGTGGTGGTGGATACACTCACCAATCAGAGAGGTGCAGTAGCCTGGCACAACTCAGTCACTTTGTGGTGACTGACTCCTGTGTATAAGGACTGCAGCTGCTTCCCAACTGAACTCCAAAGGTTCTCTGGATAAGGTACTGTATGTAGAAAAAAAATCACTGGGTATATGAGGGTTTTATTTAAAAAAAATAAAATAATAAAATTACAGACTTGTATGATGTGTTTCTGAGACAGTCTGCCTCTTTCTTCAGATACAACGGTCAAACAGGCAGCTGAGATTTAAAGAAATATTCTATAAAATCTGGCCTCATTCTTCAATACTACTTTTCCACTGCACTGATCGCCGAGGAGCAATGGCCTTAAGGAGTACAACTTGACACACTTCATTAGGGCCAATACCACTCCCATCCTCTGCACTGACTCCTTCGGGGCTCGCTGCACACCCATCTAACAGCCATTAAAAACTAGTACACCTAAAGCCATTCAGGGATTTAAATAAAAAAATGAATACTCAACTCATCCCCAGGGACACTTGCTCCTCACTGCAGGTTTTAGGACGTAATATTAAAAGCATGGTGATGTCACATGTGTGTTCCATCACGTGCAAGTAGATGAGGTTTGTTTTTTTAATGGATGTGTTGGCCATTATATAGACTGGGGGCACAATTTGTCCCAAATATATATTTAATGATGGACACTAAGGGGCCATTATTTATAATGAGGGGGCACTAGGTGGCAATTATTCATACTGGAGACACTTTGGGGGCCATTTGATGTCCAGGAACCCTGTGGAGGGCATAAAATATACCGAGAGCACTGCAGGGGTTGTGGTATAAAAAAACCCCCCAAAAAACAGTGAACTACATCTGATGCAAAATGGCCATTAAATAATGTCTGTTGAATGTAGCCTTAAAGGAGCTGCAAATAACAGTGGCATCTCTTTTGAATTAGAATCAGCTACCAGAACTTGATGGTTTGCCTGTCTAGATATACAGTACAGACCAAAAGTTTGGACACACCTTCTGATTCAAAGAGTTTTCTGTATTTTCATGACTATGAAAATTGTAGATTCACACTGAAGGCATAAAAACTATGAATTAACACATGTGGAATTATATACTTAACAAAAAAGTGTGAAACAACTGTAAATATGTCTTATATTCTAGGTTCTTCAAAGTAGCCACCTTTTGCTTTGATTACTGCTTTGCACACTCTTGGCATTCTCTTGATGAGCTTCAAGAGGTAGTCACCTGAAATGGTTTTCACTTAACAGGTGTGTCAGGTTTAATAAGTGGGATTTCTTGCCTTATAAATGGGGTTGGGACCATAAGTTGTGTTGGGCAGAAGTCAGGTGGATACACAGCTGATAGTCCTTCTGAATAGACTGTTAGAATTTGTATTATGGCAAGAAAAAAGCAGCTAAGTAAAGAAAAACGAGTGGCCATCATTACTTTAAGAAATGAAGGTCAGTCAGTCCGAAAAATTGGGAAAACTTTGAAAGTGTCCCCAAGTGCAACAAGATAAGCTGTCCACAGAAACACATTGCATTTATTAGTGTAATATGTGATGCTTTAATTGAGTCACTCATCCCCTTGCTTCTCTGGCTATAGTGAATGGTCTCATTGAGAAAAACAAGCAAGACTATTAAATTAAAATTGTTAAAAGCACATCTCATAAAAGTCTCTCGGCGAGTTCGCCTCGTGTTATTCCAGACCCGGGTTTCGCTCCAATGCTTCGTCAGGGGAAACACCTACATTCAATTATCCTGCTCCATTTTTATACCCCCCTTCTAAAGGGGAGGAACAAGGCTATGTTTTAGCATATTATTAAAATTCGTATACACATGATTTCTCAAGAATTAAAACTTCAACATACAGATAATATACAAACATGCATTAGGGCATTAGTATGCATCTTGCACAATAGAAAAAATTAAAATAAAAAATATAAATGGAAAACCAACTTTTATCAAACCTCATTCACACTCTGCATTTTTCAGTGGGAACATCTCCTTAGTTTTTTTTTTTGCAAATTAATCTGGTATTATCTCCTCTCTCTCCTCTCGAAGAGTAGCTATGTGGGTCTTGTTAATTTCATTAACAAATTAAATGAAAATAAATGGAATCTTCATTTCACTAGTAATATAAATAAGAAGACAGATGACTTTTTGGATTTAACCCTATATGTGGAAGAAAAGGTGTTAAAAACTAAAACCTTTTTTAAAAAGACAGATGTAAATTCATACATATATACCAAAAGCTGTCATTACAACCCCTGGTTGAAGAACATTCCAAAGGGGCAACTCCAAAGAGTCTACAGGAATTGTACAGATGTGGAAGTTTACAGAGAGCAGAGTAAGATCATAAAAGATAGATTTATTGAAAAGGGATATGAACTAGAACTAATAAGTAAGAATATTGAACAAAGGGGACAAAAACCAGACCCTACAAAGTAAAGGGAGAACGATCCTGATAAATTCAAATATGCTTTTCTTACACAATATAGTAGCAGTGCGGACCCCTGAAAGACGCACTCAGAAAGAACTGGATAATCCTTAAAGGGGTATTCTCATCTTAGACAATGGGGGCATATCGCTAGGATATGCCCCCATTGTCTTATAGGTGCGGGTCCCACCGCTGGGACCCGCACCTATATCCAGAACGGAGCGGGGAGCGCTGCGCCTGGAGGACCCCAGGTTTCCGGGGGTCCGGCCACCACCAGGCGCAGCTCCCCGTGCCGCTCATAGAAATGAATGGGGGCATATCCTAGCGAACAAACAAATACAAAAAAGGTGGTTTTTCGTGGTGTGGATGGAGTCTTCCCTGTAAAAATTGATCAAAAAATGACAAGAACAGAAACATCAATGTGGTCATTTCTAATAATAAAAAGAAAGAATTTAAAATAAAGGTAAATATGACCTGTGAGCATATAGAGGTCATATATATGCTGGAGTGTCCATGTGGCCTCCAGTATGTGGGCAGAACTTTAAGAAAGCTCAAGATACAAGTTCAAGAGCATATTAGAAATATTAGAAAGGGTTTAGAAACACACAGTGACTCTTCACATTTTTTAAGGGCCCACAATAAAAATCCTAAAGGCCTTAAATTTATGGCTATTGAGAAAATCCAAAAAGACTGGCGAGGAGGTGATCCAGTTTCCAACATAAACAAAAAAGAAGTGGCATGGATTTATAACCTAGACACTATACAACCACGAGGACTGAACATAGAATTTGATTTAAAACCCTGTGTGGTGGATAAACCATATGAGAAGAAAAAAAAATAAAAAATTTCGTAAAAATATAGCTTCTTGAATATGGAAAGTGTGATCACTTGAGTATTAAGGTAATCCAAGGGTGGATAATACAAGATTAATTTGAAAAAAAAAAAAAAAACTAAGGAGGTGTTCCCACTGAAAAATGCAGAGTATGAATGAGGTTTGATGAAAGTTGGTTTTCCATTTATATTTTTTATTTTAACTTTTTCTATTGTGCAAGATGTATACTAATGCCTGTTTGTATATTATCTGTATGTTGAAGTTTTAATTCTTGAGAAATCATGTGTATATGAATTTTAATAATATGCTAAAACATAGCCTTGTTCCTCCCCTTTAGAAGGGGGGTATAAAAATGGAGCAGGATAATTGAATGTAGGTGTTTCCCCTGACGAAGCATTGGAGCGAAACCCGGGTCTGGAATAACACGAGGCGAACTCGCCGAGAGACTTTTATGAGATGTGCTTTTAACAATTTTAATTTGTTAGTATAATGAAAAACTAAAGTGACCCTAGTGTTGAAGGTGCTTCACTATTAGGTGATTTATATTTTTAGATTCTGATTAGAATCGTGGAAGATCTTCAATTCCATGAAGCTGATGTGCCGGCTATTTGCATTGTATTGAAGTTATTTTCTCTGGATCTATTTGGGAACTGAAATTGCCTTCCTGAAAAATGCAGCGCAATCCTGGTTTATTTTATTTTGTTTTTGCATTGTGAGTTGTAACCCACCTTACTGGAGGATCTACGACGCAAATTCAGTGAACTGGTAGCTATATATTTTTATAAAAAATTTCTGCCTTTTTGAATGTGTTAATAGATTTTTGTCTCCTTCGTTTGTGCTTGTAAGAAGTACAAGGCATTTATAATATTTATTGTTGGTAGGCACTCTTAACATTCAGTCACATGGACACAAATGATAGCATGATATAAGTTTTAAAATGTATATTAAATTTATTGTATAATTAAAAGGTATTAAATTGATTATTATTTATTATCACTCAAGAATAAAAATGTGCAAAATGTAATAAAAAATACGATGAAAAATGATATAAAATAGGGGTATAGTATAAAAAATAGTTAAAAATAAATGGTTTGAAATCACTATTTCATCATTCAAAGTTCATCCGTAAATCCGTATGTTATGATTTAATCCATCAAATTCATAAAGAAATTAGTCCAGAAATCCCAAATTAAGAGAGATGAGCGAGCACTAAAATGCTCGGGTGCTCGTTATTCGAGTCAAACTTTTCCCGATGCTCGGGTGCTCTTTTCGAATAACGAACCCCATTGAAGTCAATGGGAGACTCGAGCATTTTTGCAGGGGACCAAGGCTCTGCTTAGGGAAGGCTGGGTGAAAACCTGGAAACCTCAGAAAATGATGGAAACACCACGGAAATGGACAGGAAACAGCAGGGGCAGCATGCGTGGATGCCTCTGAGGCTGCCTAATCCCACCATTACCCCAAATTCTCCTAGTGGGGCATGTGTGGTATCGATTCTTCTCAGTTTAAAATCGTATACGTCCCCTATCTTGGGACCATATATTTCATGGATTTTTCGAACACGGAAAAGGAAAAAGAGCTTGCTCTGGCCAGGGGAGTGTCTTTTCTACTGCAGCTAAGGGGACGTGTCCATGCTCTGCCTATCACAGGTAAGGAGCCAATTAAAAGAGGAACAAACAAAAATCAGTATAATATCTAATACGTCCCCTATCCGGGTAAATTGTTTGGAGAAAGGGCCTGTAGGTGGGTGCAGGCTGGGGGGAAGGAGGTTGAGCTGGAAGAGCCAGAGGAGTGCCCCCTGGGCTAGCGTGAGTGGTGGTGACAACAGCTGGATTTCTCATGATGGGACAGATTCAACTTGGCTGAATCAGGTACAGGAACAGATCAATTTTTTTTTTGTATTTAACTTTTAGTTAGCACAAATAACCACAGAGATATTTATTCGTTATCTTCGCTGTGCAGTCTGGCTTTGGGGTTCGTCACTTTGATGGCGAGCTGTGCCGCTCTCTCCACAATGGTCTTTAGGTTCTTTGAGGAGACGTTGTGGGCGATTTCTGCACAGAAGGACTTGTTGCTCATCAACAGAACCTCGAGCTCCTTGACATTGTGGACCAGGAATTTGCGGAAACCTGTGGGCAGCATGTGTTTGGTCTTCTTGTTGCTACCGTATCCAATGTTGGGCAATATAGATACGCAGGTAATATTTTTCACACCTATCCCAAAAAAAAATTTATGCAGTTTGCGCAAATAAAACTGGAAACTGGAACTGGAGAGAGGGCCTGTAGGTGGACCTCCGGAAAAATTGTTTGGAGAGAGGGCCTGTAGGTGGACCTCCGGAAAAAATGTTTGGAGAGAGGGCCTGTAGGTGGACCTCCGGAAAAATTGTTTGGAGAGAGGGCCTGTAGGTGGACCTCCGGAAAAATTGTTTGGAGAGAGGGCCTGTAGGTGGACCTCCGGAAAAATTGTTTGGAGAGAGGGCCTGTAGGTGGACCTCCGGAAAAATTGTTTGGAGAGAGGGCCTGTAGGTGGACCTCCGGAAAAATTGTTTGAAGAGAGGGCCTGTAGGGGGCCCTCCTGAAAAATTGTGGTAAAAGAGTGCCAGTTGGACCTCTAAAAAATGGCGTTTTTTTAGTCAGCGTTAGGCAAACACGACATGGAAGAGGAGGAGTAGGAGGAGTAGAGAAGAGGAATCGGATACATAAGTAATGTTAATCTTTAGCTGCTTTCCCCCGGAGGAGATTTGAATTCCGGTGAAATCCAGGCTTTGTTCATTTTAATAAGCGTCAGCCAGTCAGCGCTGTCAGTTGACAGGCGTGTACGCTTATCGGTGATGACGCCACCAGCTGCACTGAATACCCGCTCTGACAGCACGCTAGCGGCAGGGCAGGCCAGCACCTCCAAGGCGTACAGCGCCAGTTCAGGCCACGTGTCCAGCTTTGAAACCCAGTAGTTGTATGGAGCAGAGTGATTGCTACGGACGTTGGTATGGTCAGCTAGGTACTCCCTCACCATCTTTCTGTACAGCTCCCCCCTACTCTGCCTAGACTGGGGACAGGTGACAGTGACTTGCTGGGGTGACATAAAACTGGCAAAGGCCTTGGAGAGTGTTCCCCTGCCAGTGCTGGACAAGCTGCCTGCTCGGCTCCTCTCCCCCACTACTTGGCCCACAGAACCATGCCCTCTGCCGCTAGCGGCGTCAGATGGGAAGAATTGTTTCAGCTTGTGCACCAGGGCCTGTTGATATCTATTCACTCTCATACTCCTTTCCTCTGCAGGGATGAGAGTGAAAAGGTTCTGCTTGTACCGTGGGTCCAGGAGAGTGAACACCCAGTAATCGGTGTTTGAAAAAATTCTTCTAACGCGAGGGTCACGGGATAGGCAGCCTAACATGAAGTCTGCCATGTGCGCCAGAGTCCCAGCACGCAAGAATTCCCTCTCCTCACTGGCCTGACTCTCCATTTCCTCCTCCTCCTCCAAGTCCTCCTCTTCAGCCCATACACGCTCAAGAGTTAAGGACTGAGCACTGGTACCCTCTACTGTCTCGCCGACATTCTCCTCCTCTTCCTCCTCATCCTCATCCCCCTCCTCCGATACGCGCTGAGAAACAGACCGGAGGGTGCTCTGGCTATCAAGCGACGTATCTTCCTCCACCGTCTCTTGTGACAAGCGCAAAGCATCCGACTTGATGCTGAGCAGTGAGTTTTTCAACAGGCAAAGCAGAGGGATGGTGAGGCTGATAATGGCGGCATCGCCGCTGACCATCTGTGTTGACTCCTCAAAGTTGCTCAACACCTGGCAGATATCAGACATCCACGTCCACTCCTCATTGTAGACTTGAGGAATCTGACTGACCTGACTACCAGTTCTGGTGGAAGTTGACATCTGGCAGTCTACAATCGCTCTGCGCTGCTGGTAAACTCTGGATAACATGTTTGATGTCGAATTCCATCTCGTGGGCACGTCGCACAACAGTCGGTGAGCGGGCAGTTGTAGGCGGCGCTGCGCTGCCCTGAGAGTGGCAGCATCTGTGGTCGACTTGCGGAAATGCGCACAGATGCGGCGCACGTTGGTGAGCAAATCAGACAGATTGGGGTATGTCTTGAGGAACCGCTGAACTATTAGATTGAACACGTGGGCCAGGCATGGCACATGTGTCAGTCTGCCGAGTTGCAGAGCCGCCACCAGGTTACGCCCGTTGTCACACACAACCATGCCTGGCTTGAGGTTCAGCGGTGCCAGCCACACATCGGTCTGCGCTGTGATGCCCTTTAACAGCTCTTGGGCGGTGTGCCTTTTGTCATCTAAGCTCAGCAGTTTGAGCACCGCCTGCTGGCGCTTACCCACGGCACTGCTGCTGCGCCTAGAGCTACCGACTGAAGGCGCCGTGCCCACGGATGGTAATTCGGAAGGAGGAGGTGGAGGAGGAGGAGGGGTCGGAGGAGGAGGCATAGTACGTCTGAGAGACCGTGACCGAGGTAGGCCCCGCAATCCTCGGTGTGGGCAGTACATGAGCGGCTCCAGGGTCAGTCTCGGTCCCAGCCTCCAAGTTAACCCAATGTGCCGTCAGTGAGATATAGTGTCCCTGCCCGGCAGCACTTGTCCACGTGTCCGTGGTTAGGTTGACCTTCTCAGAAATAGCGTTGGTCAGGGCACGGATGATGTTCTGTGACACGTGCTGGTGTAGGGCTGGGACGGCACATGGGGAAAAATAGTGGCGGCTGGGGACCGAATACCGAGGGGCAGCCACCGCCATGAGATTGCGAAAGACCTCGGTCTCTACCAGCCTATAGGGCAGCATCTCCAGGCTAAGCAATTTGGAGATGTGGACGTTGAGGGCTTGGGCATGTGGGTAGGTGGAACTGTATTTCCTCTTGCGTTCCAGCGTCTGCTGTAAAGACAGCTGAACGCTGCGCTGGGACACATTGGTGGACACTGTGGAGGATCGTGGAGGCGAAGGTGTGGTTTTCCGGCGGGAGGCGCTCGTGCCGGGGTCCTGGGCAGGGGGTTGACTAGCAGAGTCAGCGAGTGACACAGGGGAAGGAGCAGTGGTGTGACCCGCAGGAGGTGGTGAACGGCCTTGGTTCCATTCAGTGGGGTGTTTAGCACTCATATGCCTGCGCATGCTGGTGGTGGTTAGGCTAGTAGTGGTGGCACCCCTGCTGATCCTGGTGTGGCACAGGTTGCACACCACAGTCCGTCGGTCATCCTCACTTTCTTTAAAGAACCTCCAGACTTGCGAACATCTAGGCCTCGCCACGGGAGCTTCACTACGTGAAACAGTTGCTGCTGATGCACCAGCTCTGGCCCTGCTTCTCCCTCTGGCCACACCACTGCCTCTTACAACCTGTTCTGGTGCAGCACTCGCCTCCGCCTCAGAAGCACTGTCTTCACTCGGCTTATCAACCCAGCTTGGGTCAGTCACCTCGTCATCCTCCGATTCCTCAGTCTGCTCCCCCCTCGGATTTCCTGCCCTGACAACAACTTCACCACTGTCTGACAACCGTGTCTCCTCATCGTCTGACACCTCTTTACAAACTTCTTCCACTAACTCAACATTGTCATCATCATCATCATCATCACCCACAGACTGCGACAGTTGGAAAACTTGGGCATCGGGAACGAGGTCAGCAGCAACCTGAGAAGTGGTTTGTGACTCTGGGAAGGGTCCAGAAAACAGTTCCTCAGAGTATGCCGGAACGCATTCCAAATTTTCCTGGGAGGGGGCAGACTGGGGGGAAGGAGGTTGAGGTGGAGGAGCCAGAGGAGTGCTCCCTTGGGTGACGTGGGTGGACTGCGTGGAAGACTGACTGGTGGACAAATTACTTGAAGCATTGTCCGCAATCCACGACATCAGCTGTTCGCACTGTTGTGGTTTCAACAGTCCTCTACCACGTGTCCCTGTAAGTTGAGACATGAAGCTAGGGAGTGTAGCTCTGCGGCGTTCCCCTGCTCCCTCTTCAGCAGGTACTGTCTCACCCTGCCCAGGACCACGGCCTCTGCCCCCTGCAGTAATTGAATGCCCACGCCCTCGTCCTCGACCCTTAGCTTCAACATTTTCTGTATATAAGTGTATTATATAAAAAATAAAAAATAAATGGGCCTGGTGTACTGAAACCCACAAACTTGTTCAGTCTGGTTTAATTAAGTGACGTAAAGAAAGTGTCACCTGGACAGAAAATACGGATTGGAGTGAGTGGACAGCTGAACTGTGACACACAGAATGGTTCCACACTGCTGTGTGAAATGGATTTGTATCACTGAGCTAAAACAACAAAAAAACTATTTTTTTATATATTTTTTTTTAATATATTTTTTCGTAGTTTTTTTTTCGTAGTGGCTATTTTGACTGCGACCCAGACAAATGTCGCACACAGAGATTTTTTGGGATCAAGCGATATACGTGAGAGCAAAAGACCTGGTTGGATTACGTGACGTACAGAAAGTGTCACCTGGACAGAAAATACGGATTGGAGTGAGTGGACAGCTGAACTGTGACACACAGAATGGTTCCACGCAGCTGTGTGAAATGGATTTGTATCACTGAGCTAAAACAACTAAAAAACTATTTAAAAAAAATTTTTTTTTTTTGGAGTTTTGTTTTTTTTGGAACCTGACGTGCAGAAACTATTGTAGAGCTAACTGACACCCTACTGACGGTGGCTATTTAGACTGCGACCCAGACAAATGTCGCACAGAGATTTTTGGGATCAAGCTATATACGTGACAGGCAGCAAAAGACTTGGTTGTATTAAGTGACGTACAGAAAGTGTCATCTGGTCTTTCCAATGCAACATATTTCAAGTGCAACTCTTTAAGTGCACATACAGAATTATACCAGAATGTATGTCTTTACTGAATGCAACTGCACCCAACTTTCCAAGACCCTGATAACATCCACATAGCTCATCTTTCCTTCCCAATCCCTGGTATGTCTTTACTGAATGCAACTGCACCCAACTTTCCAAGACCCTGATAACATCCACATAGTTCATCTTTCCTTCCCAATCCCTGGTATGTCTTTACTGAATGCAACTGCACCCAACTTTCCAAGACCCTGATAACATCCACATAGCTCATCTTTCCTTCCCCAATCCCTGTATGTCTTTACTGAATGCAACTGCAACCCAACTTTCCAAGACCCTGATAACATCCACATAGCTCATCTTTCCTTCCCAAATCCCTGGTATGTCTTTACTGAATGCAACTGCACCCAACTTTCCAAGACCCTGATAACATCCACATAGCTCATCTTTTCCTTTCCCAATCCCTGGTATGTCTTTACTGAATGCAACTGCACCCAACTTTCCAAGACCCTGATAACATCCACATAGCTCATCTTTCCCTTCCCAATCCCTGGTATGTCTTTACTGGAATGCAACTGCACCCAACTTTCAAGACCCTGATAACATCCACATAGCTCATTCTTTCCTTTCCCCAATCCCTGGTATGTCTTTACTGAATGCAACTGCACCCAACTTTCCAAGACCCTGATAACATTCCACATAGCTCATCTTTCCTTTCCAATCCCTGGTATGTCTTTACTGAATGCAACTGCACCCAACTTTCCAAGACCCTGATAACATTCCACATAGCTCATCTTTCCTTCCCAATCCCTGGTATGTCTTTACTGAATGCAACTGCACCCAACTTCAAGACCCTGGATAACATCCACATAGCTCATCTTTCCTTCCCAATCCCTGGTATGTCTTACTGAATTGCAACTGCACCCAACTTTCCAAGACCTGATAACATCCACATAGCTCATCTTTCCTTCCCAATCCCTGGTATTCTTTACTGAATGCAACTGCACCCAACTTTCCAAGACCTGATAACATCCACATAGCTCATCTTTCCTTCCCATCCCTGTATGTCTTTACTGAATGCAACTGCACCAACTTTCCAGACCCTGATACATTCCACATAGCTCATCTTTCCTTCCCAATCCCTGGTATGTCTTTACTGAATGCAACTGCACCCAACTTTCCAAGACCCTGATAACATCCACATAGCTCATCTTTCCTTCCCAATCCCTGGTAGTCTTTACTGAATGCAACTGCACCCAACTTTCCAAGACCCTGATAACATCCACATAGCTCATCTTCCTCCCAATCCCTGGTATGTCTTTACTGAACATTAATTTCTTATTCCCTGATGATGGATTTATTGATACTTGTTTTATTGACTATTTCACCCCTGTGTTGGTCCTACTTTATTAGGCCAACTCTAACC